>MU107075.1:14690-26474 GCA_012274485.2 Sinapis alba | reverse complement strand
GGATAGTTTAGTTAGTATGAACACATAAACTTATGATAGCCTATTGTGCAACTGAATCTATGTATTGGATCACAAGTTTTATATTAATAAAGATACAATTTCTCTTATCTGAATAGACTTAGGAATCAAAATGCTTGAACCTTATATGATTGAAAAAATGACTTAGAGAAATATGGGACCTTAAAAGTTAACAAAAATTACATGAGTAGGAGAGTAAGGCTTTGGGTCCTAGTTGGGTCCTTTGGACCAGGATCGGGTCTTACAGGTCTTGGTCGGATTCTGTATGCTCTGGTGGGATTCATTGAATTACGAACATGGATTCCTCTTAGTGGGGATTTATAATGAATTATCATGGATTTTAATAGGTTTTACCTAATTGATTTGAGGATGGTCAGTTATGGCCGTTTTGGCTGATTGTGGCCGAGATCAATAGGATCGAGGCCGGTTCTGTAGATTCTGATCATGGATTCTTCTTAGTTAGGATTTATTAGGAATTGTCATGAATTTTAATTAGTTTTTCGGATTTATTTGAGTTGGTCAGATTTGGGAATCAGCCATAGCCGATGGTGGTTTGGTGAGGACAAAGGGATTGGACCACATAGAATCAGCCAGGCCGTGTGCCTTGTGAACTGAATGGATAGGATATAGAGTATAGAATAGGAGAACCGAACCATGCAATGTAGAATTGGTATGTTAGGTTATCGGATTGTACTCATACATATGTCTTATGATGATGTTGCTTTCAGGATCAGACCAGGACCGTGGCAAGGCCAAAGAACCATGAAGACCTGAGCCGTGGATGGATGTGTGGGTTGTGGGATAGTTTAGTTAGTATGAACACATAAACTTATGATAGCCTATTGTGCAACTGAATCTATGTATTGGATCACAAGTTTTATATTAATAAAGATACAATTTCTCTTATCTGAATAGACCCATTGGAGGCTAATGAATGGAGAAGCAGGCTGGTCCGCAACTTCAACTCAACCCGATGCCCGGAGGAGTATCAAAAGGACCTAGCGGTTCATTTCCTGGAGGGCGATGCTCATAACTGGTGGTTGGTACTGGACAAGCGTACCAATGGTACCATTGAACGCTTCTCCGACTTTGTGGTTGAGTTCAACCACAAGTACTTCCCGGCTGAGGCTTGGGATTGTTTTGAGGCTAAGTTCTTGGACCTGGTCCAGGGTCGCAGGACGGTTAGGGAGTACGAGGAGGAGTTCAACCGACTCAGGCGCTATGTGGGTAAGGAACTGGAGGATGAATCAGTACAGATGCGTTGGTTTATTAGAGGCCTTAGGGTGGAGCTCCAAACCTACTGCTCTGTCCGCACTTTCCACACTGTGTCTGAGTTGGTAGAAAGGATGGCCATGTTTGAGACCAACCTAGCTGAGGAAGCTAAGCTAAATATCCGGAGCCACTCGACTACCATTAGTGGTAGCAGTGACCGGAAGAGGAAGAGGGACCAGGCTGAGGAAGGTAGACCTTCAAGTGGTAGGTCTGCGTGCCCTAAGTGTGGAAGACACCATGGAGGTGAATGCTGGAGAGCAATGGGAGCTTGCCTCCGTTGTGGCAAGATGGACCACTCAGCTCGGGACTGTCCAAGACTAGAGCAAGGAGCTGGTGGTGATACTAGGACGTGCCACTACTGTGGTAGGAAGGGACATCTCCGCAAGGACTATCCTAATCTTTCATCCGGGCCTAGCAAGAGCCGAGGGGAGGCTAGTCGGCCAGAACAGAACCATGGACAGACCTCAACCCCCGGGTGTATAAACTGTCTAAAGATGAGGACAAGGCTGGACCATTCCAAGCGGTCACTGGGACCCTAAGTATTGGTGGTGTGGAAACACACGTGCTTTTCGATACTGGAGCTACACATAGCTTTGTGAGTCCAGGGGTGCTCAGAAAGGGGTTGTTCCAGTTGGGAACGGGGGATTGTCCTGGGGTAGTGAGCGCGGCCGGCGGGCAGGTTATGAGTTCATTAAGGGTGATTCAGGACGTCCCAGTGGTGATCCAAGACAGGGTCATGCCTGTGGATCTTGTGGTAGTCCACCTAAAGAATCACGAGGTGATATTAGGTATGGACTGGCTTGGAAAGAATCGGGCCACTTTTGATTGTCACGGGGGGCGTGTGCTGTTTGAGAGTGGGTGTGGGTCTCTGATCCGGTTCCAAGGTATACGTCCGGCCTCTGGATGCTTGGTGGTGTCAGCGATCCGTGTGGATAGGATGCTGAGGAAGGGTTGTGAGGCTTATTTGGCCACAATCGCCACTAAGGAGGTCGTAGGGGGTGGTGACCCGGAGGGAATACCGCTGGTTCGCGAGTTCCATGATGTGTTTGGGACCTTACAGGGCATTCCCCCTGATAGATCAGACCGATTCATAATAGAACTGGAACCAGGGACGGCCCCACTATCCAAAAGTCCCTATAGAATAACTCCCGCCGAGATGGCCGAGCTTAAGAAGCAACTTGAAGAGTTGCTGGACAAAGGTTTTATACGACCTAGTGTGTCACCATGGGGAGCACCAGTTCTTTTCGTGAAAAAGAAGGATGGTAGCTTCAGGTTATGCATTGATTACCGAGGGTTGAACCGGGTCACTGTAACACCCCCGGACCGTCCTAGGCCGGACTAGCCCGAAGGTCCCGGAAGTGCCACAAGAATAGCTCGTCGGAGCGGATCGACCAATAGTCCGAACGAATTCGATCCCTCGACCAACCCGTCCCGGGGAGCTATGTCCTCGAAGACCATGGCCTAAGGCTTCACAACCCGTACCACGGTCGTCGAGTTGTCTCGACCCGGACTAGGTCTATATCATTCAGCACAACAACAACGAATATAAAATATTCATTTTATTAATAGTAGATGGAAAACGTTCAAAATATATTACAAAGGTTCAGAGTTTGTGCGCACGGCCTAATGCCAAAAGAAAAGGAAAATAATTATACATTCGGAAGCTAGTCCTTGAATATGCTACAGCCACTTGAAATCTACACCGGTGTCCTAACGTTCCGCGTCCCTCTAAGCTTCCCACCTACTGGTTACCTGCATAGTAGGAGAGGGGGTGAGTAATCAAGATTACTCAGTGAGTTCCGAACATAAACAACAACTACCCTCCCCAGCCCATGCTTAACAACAAGCACACAATACGCATAATTAACCATGCGTTAACAATCAACACACACAATCACGCAAACATGCAATAATACACAAATGCAATGCAACTACTAAATGCAATGCAACAAGTCTCATTCCCGAGACCTAACAACAAACAATGCAGCCTAGACTCAATCCTAGACTCGCGCATAACCATTACACATGTGCACTAGGGACGGAGCCAACTGCTATTCCCCGGGATCCCCTTTTACTCATTGGAGAAGCCCTGCCCCCTCCCACACACCCGATCATAAACACACTAGTCACATGATCGGAAACACCAGGAATTGGTTCACTCCAAATCTTACCCGGGCCGCAGCGTCCCGCAGCGCTTCGTCCATGGGATGCGACCCACTTAAATTGACAAGCCATGGAGGGGCGGCTAACTCCACCACTGGAGAATCAGGTACACCCCAATCTCACTCCAGGGTCCGAGTACAATAGTCACGTTGCGTCAACACAAGCATGAGGGAGCTCCTCCTCTAACCAACATGCATACGCAACCGGACTAAGTGCACCATTCTCACACCGATCCTAATCTAGATGCTCACAACTCAAATAAGCATGAGGGAGCTCGAACTCAAACCTCCATGCGACACAAAAACGACATCTAGACAACATGCACTTATCACCTATAATGCATGCAACAACACACCCGACAAGAGAGAGACACTCTCAACCTCTTGCGGTTCAACAATATTATATTATCTAGATAATCATGCAACTCACTATGCACCAGCAACTTAACAATATCTAGATAACATAATAATACACAAATCACAACACATATGCATGCCACACGCATTTTCCACGGGGCCCTGCACAAAAACGGTTAAGTTTGCCCCCGGGTCTCCACTTAAGATCCTCCCGGTCTAAGCTCACACCTTCATGCATAAACACACATCACAAATCTTCGGAACCTACCTTGGTTGCTGATTACGAAGACTACCCAAAAACCTAAGGTTCACGCTCCAAACCGCTAAGCTAAAACAAACCGAAAACACCCTTAAAAACTTGGTTTCTCTCTCTAGCTTACCACTCTCTCTCTCTCTAAGGTGGCTCACGGTTTTGGGGTGAAGAAAATGAAAGGGAGGGTCTTGGTATTTATAGGAAATGGAGGGCAAAGGCTGGCTGGACATGTGGACATGTGCATGGAAAATTTTGGACAAATGTCACCTTTGGTAACTTTGCTTGCAAGCTACCTTCTTCTAAAACCTTCCCAATCTTGGCCACCAAGTTTTCCTCCCTTGCAACCTAAGTCTCACCTTCTGGAAGCTTGCAAACTTGGGCACCAAGTTTCCTCTTGGCCAATGAGAAGATGCCACGTGTACTGCCACATCACCATCTGTAGCCAATAGGTGATCGCCACGTCACTGCCATGTCACTCCTTTTGGCCATGTCATCACCTCCAAAAATTCTTCTCCAAATGCAAGCTCTCACTTCTTGATTTACTTAGACGAAGTTCATTCCCTTGGTTCCATATCGCCGTTCTTCGATTTCTCGGTTTTTACCGATTTTATCGACTATCGTCAAAAATGCTTCGACCGCGACCACTACTTGACTCGCTAAACTCATGGTCAAAGTCTTGACTTTTCTACTGTTGATCAGGTTCATTACATTCTCCCCACCCTTAATAGAATTCGTCCTCGAATTCTACAAGGTTGTTGACGTCCCCGCTTCATCTTCGTAGAACTTTGGATAACTTTGTCGAAACCTCTCTTCATCTTCCCATGTGATCACCATGCGGTTCTGTCTTCTCCAAAATACTTGGATTTGCGGAATTTCCCGTCTCTTCAATTTCCTCAGACGTCGCTCTCCAATTCTGTTCCGCCCCTCCGGATAGGTAAGATCTTGTCTCAACTCTGGAATCCTCTCCGGCTCGATTGAATTTGGGTCGTGAACATGCTTCCTCAGCATAAACACATGAAACACTGGGTGCAGATTCATATCTTCTGGTAGCTCCAGCCGGTAGGCTACCTCTCCAACTCTTCCAATGATCCGATATGGACCAATGAAACGAACTGCTAACTTCCCAACTTTCCCAAATCTATCCTTTCCTTTCTGAGCTGAAACCTTGAGATAAACCATATCTCCCACTGAGAATACCACTTCTCTTCTTCCTGGATCAGCATACTTCTTCTGCCGATCCTGGGCTTTCTTCATGTTTGCACGGATGATCCGTAGCTTCTCAATTGTCTCCTCAATGATTCCCGGTCCAAACAATCTTCTTTCTCCAACTTCCGTCCAACACAAAGGTGTTCGGCACGGTCTTCCGTACAATGCTTCGTACAGTGACATAGCAATACTAGCATGATAAATATTATTGTATGAAAACTCCACCAAAGGTAGGTAGTGCTCCCACGTACCTGCCCAGTCTAGTATGCTTAGACGTAGCATGTCTTCCAATGTTCTGATGGTTCTCTCAGTCTGCCCGTCCGTCTCTGGATGAAAAGCAGTACTGATGTGTAGCTCTGTCTCTAAGGCTACTTGCAATGATCTCCAGAACGCTGCCGTGAACCTTGGGTCTCGGTCAGACACAATGTTGGCTGGTACTCCATGGAGTTTTACGATCTAATCGATGTAAAGCTCTGCCAATGTCTCCGTCTTGTCTGTGTCTTGGGTTGCTAAGAGATGAGCTACCTTGGTTAACCGATCCAGGATCACCCAAATTGCATTGTTTGATCTTCCTCTCGCCACTGGTAGTCCGGTAATCAAGTCCATTGATACCGAATCCCACTTCCATTCTGGTATAGGTAGACTTTGGAGTAGTCCACCTGGTACTTGATGCTCTGCCTTGATCTGTTGACACACTTGACATTGTGCAACCCACTTTGCCACTGCCTTCTTCATGCCTGGCCAATGGTAGTACCTTCTTACTTCCCTGTACATCTTCGTGCTTCCAGGATGAATGCTCAAAAGTGATTGATGCGCTGTCTTGAGAATTTCTTCCCGAAGACCTCCTCCTTTAGGTACTGTGATCCTTCCATTAAGCAACAATGTTCCATCCTCAGCTACATGATAATCACTCGCATTAGGTCCATCTTCATCCTTTAGTTGATCCACAATCTTCTTCAAATCTTCATCCTCGGCTTGCGCTTGACGAATCCATTGCACTAGACTCGCCTGGTTCACCGCTTGCATTCCCAATGGCTCGCTTGACTCTCCTTCCAATGCTGTCAGAGTAACCTTCTTGAATTCCTAGGACAAGTTCTCCAAATCTTTCTCTGCCTTGACCACCGCTCTTCGTCGACTCAACGCGTCCGCAACCACGTTAGCCTTTCCTGGATGTACTGGATCTGAACGTCGTAGTACGAGATGAACTCCATCCACCTCCTCTGACGTAGGTTGAGATCTGCTTCCGTGAACAAGTATTTAAGGATTTTGTGATCTGTAAATACCTGAACCTTCTCTCCGTAAAGATATGATCGCCACATTTTTAGTGCAAAGACAACCGCTGCCATCTCCAAATCATGTGTAGGGTAGTTCTCTTCATGCTTTTTTAACTGCCTTGAGGCATATGCAATTGCCTTGTTTGCTTGCATTAGCACACACCCCAATCCTACCCTTGACGCATCCGTATACACATCATAGATCTTACCCGGCTGAGGTAAGGTCAAGACTGGTGCCGTAGTCAATGCCTCCTTAAGCTTGTTAAAAGCTTCCTCCGATTTCTTATCCCAAACAAATGGTACATCTTTTCCGGTCAGCTTCGTCAATGGCTTGGCAATAGATGAGAATCCCTTGACGAACCTTCGGTAGTAGCCGGCCAACCCAAGAAAACTTCTGATCTCCGAGGCTGTGGTTGGTCGAGGCCATCCTTCTACCACCGCAATCTTCTCCGGATCCGCTGAAACTCCTTGCTCAGACACTCTATGACCCAAGAAACCAATCTCTTGTTTCCAAAATCGACATTTGCTAAACTTAGCAAACAACTTCCGGTCTCTTAGTCTCTCGAGTACCTTCCGTAGGTGCTCCTTGTGATCCTCCTCTCTCCGTGAGTAGATCAGAATATAATCGATAAACACAATCACGAACTGATCGAGATAGTCATGGAATACCTCGATCATGATCCTCATAAACACTGCTGGCGCGTTGGTCAACCCGAACGGCATTACAACAAACTCGAACTGCCCGTACCGAGTGTTGAATGCTGTCTTCCTCATGTCCGTCTCTGCTATCGGGATTTGGTGATATCCCGAAGCCAAATCTATCTTCGAGAACCAACTCGCCCCTCTTAGTTGATCCAACAATTCATCGATCCTCGGCAAGGGGTACTCGTCCTTGATCGTGACATTGTTGATCCCTCTATAGTCGATGCACAGTCTCATACTGCCATCTTTCTTCTTTACGAACAAAACCGGAGCTCCCCAAGGTGAATAACTCGGTCGAATGAAACCTTTGTCTAGGAGATTCTCCAACTGATTCTTGAGCTCTGCTAACTCAGTTGGCGCCATACGGTAAGGAGCTTTGGTAATAGGTGCCGCACCTGGTTCCAAGTTAATAGTGAACGGATTGCTCCGGGGTGGAGGCAACTCCGTCAACGCCCAAAACACGTCTTCAAACTCTTGGACCACTGGGATGTCCTCCATCCTCAACTCCTTTTCCGCCTCTTCCCCAATATATGTGAGCGATACCAGGTAGACCTCCCCATCTACTAGTGCGTTCTCTGCTCTCATTGCCGCCACAAACGTCGCCGAGACGCTTGGCTTGATTCCACAATATGCCAACACAGCTTGCTGGTCATTCTCAAACCACACTTGTCCTCTTGCACAGTCCAGCCACGCCCGATGCCTTGACAGCCAATCCATTCCTAAAATAACCTCTTGCCGCTCCATCGGCATAACAACTAGGTTGGCTAAAAGGGTTTAATGTTCTAACACTATAGGTACATTCAACAACATCATATTAGCTCTCAAGGTCTGACCTCCAGGGGTTGCCACCGACATATCTACCTCACACTCTACAAAGGTTCCTACAAACCTAGAGGCTACAACCGGTTTCACAAAACAATGGGTGGCTCCCGAGTCAAACAACACAAAGGTAGGGGTTCCACCAACCACCAATGATCCTAAAATAAGATCAACATAATAGCACTCATCCAGAATGCCAACATCACAACGAATAATTACACAATAATTATTCAAACATACAAAGAGAGAGTTAGCACCCAGACAAACCTGTCACAGGACCCCTCGACGGTCCTGAAACGCTAGATGGAGTTCCCTCCCCATCCAGAGCATACACTCTTCCTCTAGGTGCAGGACGCGCAGACGGGTGTTCACTGGTCTGTCGGGTCGGTTGGGTACGCGAAGACGCTCCTCCGCCTTGTCCCGGACGATGAACAGTACACTCACTGGCATAGTGACCTTTCTCTCCACAACTGAAACATGTAATCGACGCCTTCCTGTCGGACTTCTACGAGGTTGAGTTTGCACACTCACGAGCATAATTTCCTAAGCGACCACACGCATGGCATTTGACCTGTGACTTTGGTATCTTTCCATGCCGCTTGAACTGACCCTTCTTCCCTTTCTTCGGGTTGGTCTTTAACTTGTCCTCTTTTGACTGACCAGACTGCGACTTGGGGTTCGACTCAGTCATAGGAAATGACCGACGTTCTGCCATTACCATTTCCTCCACGTTGACTGCCTTCTCCAAGCTTCAGGGTTCACATTCTCTTCACTGTGTGCACGCTCCACACCTTCCATAGACCTTGGTCCACTATCGCCAGTCCCATCTATTGAAACCGGGGCATACCAAAAATTATGGTAGTTCTCGTACCGCGACCCATCTTGACCCGAAATTCCGAACGACCCGCTCGCTCTTGAACCTTGATTAGACATCTGCACGGTTTAAGGGGTTAATCCTAAATTTCCCCAAAAGGACCTAACCTGTTTGCTAGTCCTAATACCCCTAAGCGGATCGTACCGGTTTCCTAAAGTGGCATAACCGACTCTCTTTGACCCGATAAAACTTTAAAAACATTGAGGCTTATGAGCATGATCAGAAACCATGCTCTGATACCACCATTTGTAACACCCCCGGACCGTCCTAGGCCGGACTAACCCGAAGGTCCCGAAAGTGCCACAAGAATAGCTCGTCTGAGCGGATCGACCAAGAGTCCGAACGAATTTGATCCCTCGACCAACCCGTCCCGGGGAGCTATGTCCTCGAAGAACATGGCCTAAGGCTTCACAACCCGTACCACGGTCGTCGAGTTGTGTCGACCCGGACTAGGTCTATATCATTTAGCACAACAACAACGAATATAAAATATTCATTTTATTAATAGTAGATGGAAAGCGTTCAAAATATATTACAAAGGTTCAGAGTTTGTGCGCACGGCCTAATGCCAAAAGAAAAGGAAAATAATTATACATTCGGAAGCTAGTCCTTGAATATGCTACAGCCACTTGAAATCTACACCGGTGCCCTAACGTTCCGTGTCCCTCTAAGCTTCCCACCTACTGGTTACCTGCATAGTAGGAGAAGGGGTGAGTAATCAAGATTACTCAGTGAGTTCCGAACATAAACAACAACTACCCTCCCCAGCCCATGCTTAACAACAAGCACACATTACGCCTAATTAACCATGCGTTAACAATCAACACACACAATCACGCAAACATGCAATAATACACAAATGCAATGCAACTACTAACTGCAATGCAACAAGTCTCCTTCCCGAGACCTAACAACAAACAATGCAGCCTAGACTCAATCCTAGACTCGCGCATAACCATTACACATGTGCACTAGGGACGGAGCCAACTGCTACTCCCCAGGATCCCCTTTTACTCATTGGAGAAGCACTGCCCCCTCCCACACACCCGATCATAAACACACTAGTCACATGATCGGAAACACCGGGAATTGGTTCACTCCCAATCTCACCCGGGCCGCAGCGTCCCGCAGCGCTTCGTCCATGGGCGCGGCCCACTTAAATTGACAAGCCATGGAGGGGCGGCTAACTCCACCACTGGAGAATCAGGTACCCCTCAATCTCTCTCCAGGGTCCGAGTACACTAGTCACGTTGCGTCAACACAAGCATGAGGGAGCTCCTCCTCTAACCAACATGCATACGCAACCGGACTAAGTGCACCACTCTCACACCGATCCTAATCTAAATGCTCATTACTTAAATAAGCATGAGGAAGCTCGACCTCAAACCTTCATGCGACACAAAAACCACATCTAGACAACATGCACTTATCACCTATAATGCATGCAACAACACACCCGACAAGAGAGAGACACTCTCAACCTCTTGCGGTTCAACAATATTATATTATCTAGATAATCATGCAACTCACTATGCACCAGCAACTTAACAATATCTAGATAACATAATAATACACAAATCACAACACATATGCATGCCACACACATTCTCCCCGGGGCTCTGCACAAAAACGGTTAAGTTTGCCCCCGGGTCTCCACTTAAGATCCTCCCGGTCTAAGCTCACACCTGCATGCATAAACACACATCACAAGTCTTTGGAACCCACCTTGGTTGCTGACTACGAAGACTACCCAAACACCTCAGGTTCACGCTCCAAACCGCTAAGCAAAAAAACACCCTTAAAACTTGGTTTCTCTCTCTAGCTTACCACTCTCTCTCTCTCTAAGGTGGCTCACGGTTTTGGGGTGAAGAAAATGAAAGGGAGGGGCTTGGTATTAATAGGAAATGGAGGGAAAAGGCTGGCTGGACATGTGGACATGTGCATGGAAAATTTTGGACAAATGTCACCTTTGGTAACTTTGCTTGCAAGCTACCTTCTTCTAGAACCGTCCCAATCTTGGCCACCAAGTTTTCCTCCCTTGCAACCTAAGTCTCACCTTCTGGAAGCTTGCAAACTTGGGCACCAAGTTTCCTCTTGGCCAATGAGAAGACGCCTCGTGTACTGCCACATCACCATCTGCAGCCAATAGGTGATCGCCACGTCACTGCCATGTCACTGCCAAGTCACTCCTTTTGGCCATGTCATCACCTCCAAAAATTCTTTTCCAAATGAAAGCTCTCACTTCTTGATTTACTTAGACGAAGTTCATTCCCTTGGTTCCATATCGCCGTTCTTCGATTTCTCGGTTTTTACCGATTTTATCGACTATCGTCCAAAATGCTTCGACCGCGACCACTACTTGACTCGCTCAACTAATGGTCAATGTCTTTACTTTTCTACTCTTGATCAGGGTCATTACAGTCACCGTGAAGAAGAAGTACCCATTACCTCGGATAGACGAGTTGTTGGATCAGCTCAGGGGTGCACAGTGGTTTGTAAGATTGGTTTGGCTTCACGTTATCACCAGATCCCTATTGAACCAAATGACATTAAAAAGACAGCATTCCGAACTAGGTACGGCCACTATGAGTTTGTGGTCATGCCATTCGGATTGACCAATGCACCAGCAGCATTCATGAAGATGATGAATGGTATCTTCCGTGACTTCTTGGATGAATTTGTAATCATCTTCATAGATGATATATTAGTATACTCCAAGAATAAGGAAGACCATGAGAAGCATCTACGAGCTGTATTGGGACGGTTGAGGGAACAACAACTCTATGCCAAACTGAGCAAGTGTAGTTTTTGGCAAAGGAGTGTTGGTTTCCTTGGACACATTGTGTC
>MU107074.1:8065-45634 GCA_012274485.2 Sinapis alba | reverse complement strand
TCTCTATTTACAAAAGGTTATAGTCTTTAATGTTTTATAAAAATTCTAACCACATTTTTTATATGTATTAATGTATGATTAACTATTTTAAGGGTTATTTGGTATCCTTTTTAATTTTTACACAATTAATTTAAATAAAATTTATATACTGCCTAAATGAGTGGAATAACCACAAAGAAATTTTTATTATCTCGAGAAACGGAGACAACAAAGGATCCAAACCTCTTTGACCATCATCCTTTTTCAGTGAACGATGCAACTATGCATTAAAACAAGATTTTCATAATTTTGAATTTTTCTTAAAATATGTGGGCTAACCCCTACGAAAATACTGAGTTTTTCGTAAATCCTCTATTTACAAAAGGTTATAGTCTTTAATGTTTTATAAAGATTCTAACCACATTCTTTATATGTATTAATGTATGATTAACTCTTTTAAGGGTTATTTGGTATCCTTTTTAATTTTTACACAATTAATTTAAATAAAATTTATATACTGCCTAAATGAGTGAAATAACCACAAAGAAATTTTTATTATCTCGAGAAACGGAGACAACAAAGGATCCAAACCTCTTTGACCAACATCCTTTGTTAGTGAACGATGCAACTATGCATTAAAACAAGATTGTCATAATTTTGAATTTTTCTTAAAATATGTGGGCTAACCCCTACGAAAATACTGAGTTTTTCGTAAATTCTCTATTTACAAAAGGTTATAGTCTTTAATGTTTTATAAAAATTCTAACCACATTGTTTATATGTATTAATGTATGCTTAACTCTTTTAAGGGTTATTTGGTATCCTTTTTAATTTTTACACAATTAATTTAAATAAAATTTACATACTGCCTAAATTAGTGGAATGACCACAAAGAAATTTTTATTATCTCGAGAAACAGAGACAACAAAGGATCCAAGCATCTTTGACAATCATCCTACGTCAGTGAACGATGAAACTATGCATTAAAACAAGATTATTATAATTTTGAATTTTTCTTAAAATATTTGGGCTAACCCCTACGAAAATACTGAGTTTTCGGTAAATTCTCCATTTTCAAAAGGTTAGAGTCTTTAATATTTTGTAAAATTTGTAACCACATTATTTATATGTATTAATGTATGCTTAACTCTTTTAAGGGTTATTTGGCATCCTTTTTTATTTTTACGCAATTAATTTAATATAACTTTATATTCTACCAAAATAAGTGGTATAACCACAAAGAAATTTCTATTATCTCGAGAAACGGAGACACTAAAGGATCCAAACCTCTTTGAACATCATCCTACGTCAGTGAAAGATGCAACTATTCATTAAAACAAGAATGTCATAATTTTGAATTTTTCTTAAAATATGTGGGCTAACCCCTAAGAAAATACTGAGTTTTTTGTACATTCTCTATTTACAAAAGGTTATAGTCTTTAATGTTTTATAAAATTTCTAACGCATTCTTTATATGTATTAATGTATGCTTAACTCTTTTAAGGGGAAATTGGCATCGTTTTTAATTTTTACACAATTAATTTAATAAAACTTTATATACTGTCTAAATTAGTGGAATAACCACAAAGAAATTTCTATTATCTCGAGAAACGGAGACAACAAAGGATCCAAACCTCTTTGACCATCATCCTTTGTCAATGAACGATGCAACTATGCATTAAAACAAGATTGTCATAATTTTGAATTTTTCTTAAAATATGTGGGTAACCCCTACGAAAACACTGAGTTTTTGGTAAATTCTCTATTTACAAAAGGTTATAGTCTTTAATGTTTTATAAAATTTCTAACCACATTCTTTATATGTATTAATGTATGCTTAACTCTTTTAAGGGTTATTTGGCATCATTTTAATTTTTACACAATTAATTTAATAAAACTTTATACACTGCCTAAATTAGTGGAATAACCACAAAGAAATTTATATTATCTCGAGAAACGGAGACAACAATGGATCCAAACCTCTTTGACCATCATCCTACGTCAGTGAACGATAAAACTATGCATTAAAACAAAATTATCATAATTTTGAATTTTTCTTAAAATATGTGGGCTAACCCCTACGAAAATACTGAGTTTTTGGTAAATTCTCCATTTACAAAAGGTTATAGTCTTTAATATTTTATAAAAAATTTAACCATATTATTTATATGTATTAATGTATGTTTAACTCTTTTAAGGGTTATTTGGCATCCTTTTTATTTTTTACGCAATTAATTTAATATAACTTTATATTCTGCCTAAATTAGTGGAATAACCACAAATAAATTTTTATTATCTCGAGAATTGGAGACACTAAAGGATCCAAACCTCTTTGAACATCATTCTACGTCAGTGAATGATGCAACTATGCATTAAAACAAGATTTTCATAATTTTGAATTTTTCTTAAAATATGTGGGATAACCCCTACGAAAATACTGAGTTTTTGGTAGATTCTCTATTTACAAAAGGTTATAGTCTTTAATGTTTTATAAAATTTCTAACCACATTCTTTATATGTATTAATGTATGCTTAACTCTTTTAAGGGTAAATTGGCATCGTTTTAATTTTTACACAATTAATTTAATAAAACTTTATATACTGCCAAAATTAGTGGAATAACCACAAAGAAATTTCTATTATCTCGAGAAACGGAGACAACAAAAGATCCAAACCTATTTGACAATCATCCTACGCCAGTGAACCATGCAACTATGCATTAAAACAAGATTGTCTTAATTTTTATTTTTTCTTAAAATATGTGGGCTAACCCCTACGAAAATACTGAGTTTTCGGTAAATTCTCCATTTTCAAAAGGTTATAGTTTTTAATATTTTGTAAAATTTCTAACCACATTATTTATATGTATTAATGTATGCTTAACTCTTTTAAGGGTTATTTGGCATCCTTTTTGATTTTTACGCAATTAATTTAATATAACCTTATATTCTATCTAAATTAGTGGAATAATTACAAAGAAATTTCTATTATCTCTAGAAACGGAGACACTAAAGGATCCAAACCTCTTTGAACATCATCCTACGTCAGTGAACGATGCAACTATTCATTAAAACAAGAATGTCATAATTTTGAATTTTTCTTAAAATATGTGGGCTAACCCCTACGAAAATACTGAGTTTTTTGTACATTCTCTATTTACAAAAGGTTATAGTCTTTATTGTTTTATAAAATTTCTAACCACATTCTTTATATGTATTAATGTATGCTTAACTCTTTTACGGGTAAATTGGCATCGTTTTAAATTTTTACACAATTAATTTAATAAAACTTTATATATTGTCTAAATTAGTGGAATAACCACAAAAAAATTTCTATTATCTCGAGAAACGGAGACAACAAAGGATCCAAACCTCTTTGACCATCATCCTTTGTCAATGAACGATGCAACTATGCATTAAAACAAGATTGTCATACTTTTGAATTTTTCTTAAAATATGTGGGCTAACCCCTACGAAAACACTGAGTTTTTGGTAAATTCTCTATTAACAAAAGGTTATAGTCTTTAATGTTTTATAAAATTTCTAACCACATTCTTTATATGTATTAATGTATGCTTAACTCTTTTAAGGGTTATTTGGCATCATTTTTAATTTTTACACAATTAATTTAATAAAACTTTATACACTGCCTAAATTAGTGGAATAACCACAAAGAAATTTATATTATCTCGAGAAACGGAGACAACAATGGATCCAAACCTCTTTGACCATCATCCTACGTCAGTGAACGATGAAACTATGCATTAAAACAATATTATCATAATTTTGAATTTTTCTTAAAATATGTGGGCTAACCCCTACGAAAATACTGAGTTTTCGGTAAATTCTCCATTTACAAAAGGTTATAATCTTTAATACTTTATAAAACTTTTAACCATATTATTTATATGTATTAATGTATGTTTAACTCTTTTAAGGGTTATTTGGCATCCTTTTTATTTTTTACGCAATTAATTTAATATAACTTTATATTCTGCCTAAATTAGTGGAATAACCACAAAGAAATTTCTATTATCTCGAGAATTGGAGACACTAAAGGATCCAAAACTCTTTGAACATCATTCTACGTCAGTGAACGATGCAACTATGCATTAAAACAAGATTGTCATAATTTTGAATTTTTCTTAAAATATGTGGGCTAACCCCTACGAAAATACTGAGTTTTTGGTAGATTCTCTATTTACAAAAGGTTATAGTCTTTAATGTTTTATAAAATTTCTAACCACATTCTTTATATGTATTAATGTATGCTTAACTCTTTTAAGGGTAAATTGGCATCGTTTTAATTTTTACACAATTAATTTAATAAAACTTTATATACTGCCAAAATTAGTGGAACACAAAGAAATTTCTATTATCTCTAGAAACGGAGACAACAAAGGATCCAAACCTCTTTGACCATCATCCTTTGTCAGTGAACGATGCAACTATGCATTAAAACAAGATTGTCATAATTTTGAATTTTTCTTAAAATATGTGGGTTAACCCCTACGAAAATACTGAGTTTTTGGTAAATTCTCTATTTACAAAAGGTTATACTCTTTAATGTTTTATAAAAATTCTAACCAAATTTTTTATATGTATTAATGTATGATTAACTCTTTTAAGGGTTATTTGGTATCCTTTTTAATTTTTACACAATTAATTTAAATAAAATTTATATACTGCCTAAATGAGTGGAATAACCACAAAGAAATTTTTATTATCTCGAGAAACGGAGACAACAAAGGATCCAAACCTCTTTGACCATCATCCTTTGTCAGTGAACGATGCAACTATGCATTAAAACAAGATTGTCATAATTTTGAATTTTTCTTAAAATATGTGGGCTAACCCCTACGAAAATACTGAGTTTTTCGTAAATTCTCTATTTACAAAAGGTTATAGTCTTTAATGTTTTATAAAATTTCTAACCACATTGTTTATATGTATTAATGTATGCTTAAATCTTTTAAGGGTTATTTGATATCCTTTTTAATTTTTACACAATTAATTTAAATAAAATTTATATACTGCATAAATTAGTGGAATAACCACAAAGAAAGTTCTATTATCTCGAGAAACAGAGACAACAAAGGATCCAAACCTCTTTGACCATCATCCTACGTCAGTGGGCGATGAAACTATGCATTAAAACAAGATTATCATAATTTTGATTTTTCTTAAAATATGTGGGCTAACCCCTACGAAAATACTGAGTTTTTTGTACATTCTCTATTTAAAAAAGGTTATAGTCTTTAATGTTTTATAAAATTTCTAACCACATTCTTTATATGTATTAATGTATGCCTTACTCTTTTAAGGGTAAATTGGCTTCGTTTTTAGTTTTTACACAATTAATTTAATAAAACTTTATATACTGCCTAAATTAGTGGAATAACCACAAAGAAATTTCTATTATCTCGAGAAACGGAGACAACAAAGGATCCATGCATCTTTGACAATCATTTTACGTCAGTGAACGATGAAACTATGCATTAAAACAAGATTATTATAATTTTGAATTTTTCTTAAAATATGTGGGCTAACCCCTACGAAAATACTAAGTTTTCAGTAAATTCTCCATTTTCAAAAGGTTATAGTCTTTAATATTTTGTAAAATTTCTAACCATATTATTTATATGTATTAATGTATGCTTAACTCTTTTAAGGGTCATTTGGCATCCTTTTTGATTTTTACGCAATTAATTTAATATAACTTTATATTCTACATAAATTAGTGGAATAACCACAAAGAAATTTCTATTATCTCGAGAAACGGAGACACTAAAGGATCCAAACCTCTTTGAACATCATCCTACGTCAGTGAACGATGCAACTTTTCATTAAAACAAGAATGTCATAATTTTGAATTTTTCTTAAAATATGTGGGCTAATCCCTAAGAAAATACTGAGTTTTTTGTACATTCTCTATTTACAAAAGGTTATAGTCTTTAATGTTTTATAAAATTTCTAACCACATTCTTTATATGTATTAATGTATGCCTAACTCTTTTAAGGGTAAATTGGCATCGTTTTTAATTTTTACACAATTAATTTAATAAAACTTTATATACTGCCTAAATTAGTGGAATGACCACAAAGAAATTTTTATTATCTCGAGAAACGGAGACAACAAAGGATCCAAGCATCTTTGACAATCATCCTACGTCAGTGAACGATGAAACTATGCATTAAAACAAGATTATTATAATTTTGAATTTTTCTTAAAATATTTGGGCTAACCCCTACGAAAATACTGAGTTTTCTGTAAATTCTCCATTTTCAAAAGGTTAGAGTCTTTAATATTTTGTAAAATTTCTAACCACATTATTTATATGTATTAATATATGCTTAACTCTTTTAAGGGTTATTTGGCATCCTTTTTGATTTTTACGCAATTAATTTAATATAACTTTATATTCTACCAAAATAAGTGGAATAACCACAAAGAAATTTCTATTATCTCGAGAAACGGAGACACTAAAGGATCCAAACCTCTTTGAACATCATCCTACGTCAGTGAACGATGCAACTATTCATTAAAACAAGAGTCTCATAATTTTGAATTTTTCTTAAAGTATGTGGGCTAACCCCTACGAAAATACTGAGTTTTTGGTAAATTCTCTATTTACAAAAGGTTATAGTCTTTAATGTTTTATAAAATTTCTAACCACATTCTTTATATGTATTAATGTAAGCTTAACTGTTTTAAGGATAAATTGGCATCGTTTTTAATTTTTACACAATTAATTTAATAAAACTTTATATACTGCCTAAATTAGTGGAATAACCACAAAGAAATTTCTATTATCTCGAGAAACGGAGACAACAAAGGATCCAAACCTCTTTGACCATCATCCTTTGTCAGTGAACGATGCAACTATGCATTAAAACAATATTGTCATAATTTTGAATTTTTCTTAAAATATGTGGGCTAACCGCTACGAAAATATTGGGTTTT
Organism: Sinapis alba; assembly: GCA_012274485.2. Lineage (NCBI taxonomy): Eukaryota > Viridiplantae > Streptophyta > Magnoliopsida > Brassicales > Brassicaceae > Sinapis > Sinapis alba. Next base: position 38,692 of record MU107074.1, on the reverse strand, counting down.
TGGTTAATTCTCTATTTACAAAAGGTTATAGTTTCTTATGTTTTATAAAATTTCTAACCACATTCTTTATATGTATTAATGTATGCTTAACTATTTTAAGGGTTATTTGGTATCCTTTTTAATTTTTACACAATTAATTTAATATAACTTTATATACTGCCTAAATTAGTAGAATAACCACAAAGAAATTTTTATTATCTCGAGAAACGGAGACACTAAGGGATCCAAACCTCTTTGAACATCATCCTACGTCAGTGAACGATGCAACTATGCATTAAAACAAGATAATCATAATTTTGAATTTTTCTTAAAATATGTGGGCTAACCCCAACGAAAATACTGAGTTTTCGGTAAATACTCCATTTACAAAAGGTTATAGTCTTTAATATTTTGTAAATTTTTTAAACATATTATTTACATGTATTAATGTATGCTTAACTCTTTTAAGGGTTATTTGGCATCCTTTTTAAGTTTTACACAATTAATTTAATATAACTTTATATACTGTCTAAATTAGTGGATAACCACAAAGAAATTTCTATTATTTCGAGAAACGGAGACAACAAAGGATCCAAACCTCTTTGACTATCATTCTACGTCAGTTAACGATGCAACTATGCATTAAAACAAGATTTTCATAATTTTGAAATTTTTCTTAAAATATGTGGGCTAACCCCTACGAAAATACTGAGTTTTTGGTAAATTCTTTATTTACAAAAGGTTATAGTCTTTAATGTTTTATAAAAATTCTAACCACATTGTTTATATGTATTAATGTATGCTTAACTCTTTTAAGGGTTATTTGGCATCCTTTTTAATTTTTACACAATTAATTTAAATAAAATTTATATACTGCCTTAATTATTGGAATAACCACAAAGAAATTTCTATTATCTCGAGAAATAGAGACAACAAAGGATCCAAACCTCTTTGACCATCAGCCTACGTCAGTGAGCGATGAAACTATGCATTAAAACAAGATTATCATAATTTTGATTTTTTCTTAAACTATGTGGGCTAACCCCTACGAAAATACTGAGTTTTCAGTAAATTCTCCATTTTCAAAAGGTTATAGTCTTTAATATTTTGTAAAATTTCTAACCACATTATTTATATGTATTAATGTATGCTTAACTCTTTTAAGGGTTATTTGGCATCCTTTTTGATTTTTACGTAGTTAATTTAATATAACCTTATAGTCTACCTAAATTAGTGGAATAACTACAAAGAAATTTATATTATCTCGAGAAGCGGAGACACTAAAGGATCCAAACCTCTTTGAACATCATCCTATGTCAGTGAACGATGCAACTATTGATTAAAACAAGAATGTCATAATTTTGAATTTTTCTTAAAATTTGTGGGCTAACCCCTACGAAAATACTGAGTTTTTTGTACATTCTCTATTTACAAAAGGTTATAGTCTTTAATGTTTTATAAAATTTCTAACCACATTCTTTATATGTATTAATGTATGCTTAACTCTTTTAAGGGTAAATTGGCATCGTTTTAAATTTTTACACAATTAATTTAATAAAACTTTATATACTGTCTAAATTAGTGGAATAACCACAAAGAAATTTCTATTATCTCGAGAAACTGAGACAACAAAGGATCCAAACCTCTTTGACCATCATCCTTTGTCAATGAACGATGCAACTATGCATTAAAACAAGATTGTCATAATTGTGAATTTTTCTTAAAATATGTGGGCTAACCCCTACAAAAACACTGAGTTTTTGGTAAATTCTCTATTTACAAAAGATTATAGTCTTTAATGTTTTATAAAATTTCTAACCACATTCTTTATATGTATTAATGTATGCTTAACTCTTTTAAGGGTTATTTGGCATCATTTTTAATTTTTACACAATTAATTTAATAAAACTTTATACACTGCCTAAATTAGTGGAATAACCACAAAGAAATTTATATTATCTCGAGAAACGGAGACAACAATGGATCCAAACCTCTTTGACCATCATCCTACGTCAGTGAACGATGAAACTATGCATTAAAACAAGATTATCATAATTTTGAATTTTTTCTTAAAATATGTGGGCTAACCCTACGAAAATACTGAGTTTTCGGTAAATTCTCCATTTACAAAAGGTTATAGTCTTTAATATTTTATAAAAAATTTAACCATATTATTTATATGTATTAATGTATGTTTAACTCTTTTAAGGGTTATTTGGCATCCTTTTTATTTTTTACGCAATTAATTTAATATAACTTTATATTCTGCCTAAATTAGTGGAATAACCACAAAGAAATTTCTATTATCTCGAGAATTGGAGACACTAAAGGATCCAAAACTCTTTGAACATCATTCTACGTCAGTGAACGATGCAACTATGCATTAAAACAAGATTGTCATAATTTTGAATTTTTCTTAAAATATGTGGGTTAAACCCTATGAAAATACTGAGTTTTTCGTTAATTCTCTATTTACAAAAGGTTATAGTCTTTAATGTTTTATAAAAAATTTAACCACATTTTTTATATGTATTAATGTATGCTTAACTCTTTTAAGGGTTATTTGGTATCCTTTTTAATTTTTACACAATTAATTTAAATAAAATTTATATACTGCCTAAATTATTGGAATAACCACAAAGAAATTTCTATTATCTCGAGAAATAGAGACAACAAAGGATCCAAACCTCTTTGACCATCATCCTACGTCAGTGGGCGATGAACCTATGCATTAAAACAAGATTATCATAATTTTGATTTTTTCTTAAAATATGTGGGCTAACCCCTACGAAAATACTGAGTTTTCGGTAAATTCTCCATTTTCAAAAGGTTATAGTCTTTAATATTTTTTAAAATTTCTAACCACATTATTTATATGTATTAATGTATGCTTAACTCTTTTAAGGGTTATTTGGCATCCTTTTTTATTTTTACGCAATTAATTTAATATAACCTTATATTCTACCTAAATTAGTGGAATAACTACAAAGAAATTTCTATTATCTTGAGAAACGGAGACACTAAAGGATCCAAACCTCTTTGAACATCATCCTACTTCAGTGAACGATGCAACTATTCATTAAAAAAGGAATGTCATAATTTTGAATTTTTCTTAAAATATGTGGGCTAACCCCTACGAAAATACTGAGTTTTTTTTACATTCTCTATTTACAAAAGGTTATAGTCTTTAATGTTTTATAAAATTTCTAACCACATTCTTTATATGTATCATTGTATGCTTAACTCTTTTAAGGATAAATTGGCATCGTTTTAAATTTTTACACAATTAATTTAATAAAACTTTATATACTGTCTAAATTAGTGGAATAACCACAAAGAAATTTATATTATCTCGAGAAACGGAGACAACAAAGGATCCAAACCTCTTTGACCATCATCCTTTGTCAATGAACGATGCAACTATGCATTAAAACAAGATTGTCATAATTTTAATTTTTTCTTAAAATATGTGGGCTAACCCCTACGAAAACACTGAGTTTTTGGTAAATTCTCTATTTACAAAAGGTTATAGTCTTTAATGTTTTATAAAATTTCTAACCACATTCTTTATATGTATTATTGTATGCTTAACTCTTTTAAGGGTTATTTGGCATCATTTTTAATTTTTACACAATTAATTTAATAAAACTTTATCTAACCACATTATTTATATGTATTAATGTATGCTTAACTCTTTTAAGGGTTATTTGGCATCCTTTTTGATTTTTACGCAATTAATTTAATATAACCTTATATTCTACCTAAATTAGTGGAATAACTACAAAGAAATTTCTATTATCTCGAGAAACGGAGACACTAAAGGATCCAAACCTCTTTGAACATCATCCTACGTATGTGAACGATGCAACTATGCATTAAAACAAGATTTTCATAATTTTGAACTTTTCTTAAAATATGTGGGCTAACCCCTACGAAAATACTGAGTTTTTGGTACATTCTCTATTTACAAAAGGTTATTATAGTCTTTAATGTTTTATAAAATTTCTAACCACATTCTTTATATATATTAATGTATGCTTAACTCTTCTAAGGGTTGTTTGGTATCCTTTTTAATTTTTCTACAATTAATTTAATAAAACTTTATATATTGTTTAAATTAGTGGAATAACCACAAAGAAATTTTTATTATCACGAGAAACGAGACAACAAAGGATCCAAACCTCTTTGACCATCATCCTACGTCAGTGAACGATAAAACTATGTATTAAAACAAGATTATTATAATTTTGATTTTTTCTTAAAATATGTGGGCTAACCTCTACGAAAATACTGAGTTTTTGGTAAATTCTCTATTTACAAAAGGTTATAATCTTTAATGTTTTATAAAATTTCTAACCACATTCTTTATATGTATTAATGTATTCTTAACTCTTTTAAGGGTAAATTGGCATCGTTTTTAATTTTTACACAATTAATGTAATAAAACTTTATATACTGCCTAAATTAGTGGAATAACCACAAAGAAATTTTTATTATCTCGAGAAACGGAGACACTAAGGGATCCAAACCTCTTTGAACATCATCATACGTCAGTGAACGATGCAACTATGCATTAAAACAAGATAATCATAATTTTGAATTTTTCTTAAAATATGTGGGCTAACCCCAACGAAAATACTGAGTTTTCGGTAAATACTCCATTTACAAAACGTTATAGTCTTTAATATTTTGTAAATTTTTTAAACATATTATTTATATGTATTAATGTATGCTTAACTCTTTTAAGGGTTATTTGGCATCCTTTTTAAGTTTTACACAATTAATTTAATATAACTTTATATACTGTCTAAATTAGTGGATAACCACAAAGAAATTTCTATTATTTCGAGAAACGGAGACAACAAAGGATCCAAACCTCTTTGACTATCATTCTACGTCAGTTAACGATGCAACTANAACAATGGATCCAAACCTCTTTGACCATCATCCTACGTCAGTGAATGATGAAACTATGCATTAAAACAAGATTATCATAGATTTGAATTTTTCTTAAAATATGTGGGCTCACCCCTACGAAAATACTGAGTTTTCGGTAAATTGTCCATTTACAAAAGGTTATAGTCTTTAATATTTTATAAAAAATTTAACCATATTATGTATTAATGTATGTTTAACTCTTTTAAGGGTTATTTGGCATCCTTTTTATTTTTTACGCAATTAATTTAATATAACTTTATATTCTACCTAAATTAGTGGAATAACCACAAAGAAATTTCTATTATCTCGAGAATTGGAGACACTAAAGGATCCAAACCTCTTTGAACATCATTCTACGTCAGTGAACGATGCAACTATGCATTAAAACAAGATTGTCATAATTTTGAATTTTTCTTAAAATATATGGGTTAACCCCTACGAAAATACTGAGTTTTTGGTAGATTCTCTATTTACAAAAAGTTATAGTCTTTAATGTTTTAAAAAATTTCTAACCACATTCTTTATATGTATTAATGTAAGCTTAACTCTTTTAAGGATAAATTGGCATCGTTTTTAATTTTTACACAATTAATTTAATAAAACTTTATATACTGCCTAAATTAGTGGAATAACCACAAAGAAATTTCTATTATCTCGAGAAACGGAGACAACAAAGGATCCAAACCTCTTTGACCATCATCCTTTGTCAGTGAACGATGCAACTATGCATTAAAACAAGATTGTCATAATTTTGAATTTTTCTTAAAATATGTGGGCTAACCGCTACGAAAATATTGGGTTTTTGGTTAATTCTCTATTTACAAAAGGTTATAGTTTCTTATGTTTTATAAAATTTCTAACCACATTCTTTATATGTATTAATGTATGCTTAACTATTTTAATGGTTATTTGGTATCCTTTTTAATTTTTACACAATTAATTTATTATAACTTTATATACTGCCTAAATTAGTGGAATAACCACAAAGAAATTTCTATTATCTCGAGAAACGGAGAAAACAAAAGATCCAAACCTTTTTGACCAGCATCCTTTGTCAGTGGGCGATGAAACTATGCATTAAAACAAGATTATTATAATTTCTTTTTTTTCTTAAAATATGTGGGCTAACCCCTACGAAAATACTGAGTTTTCGGTAAATTCTCCATTTTAAAAAGGTTATAGTCTTTAATATTTTGTAAAATTTCTAACCACATTATTTATATGTATTAATGTATGCTTAACTCTTTTAAGGGTTATTTGGCATCCTTTTTGATTTTTACGCAATTAATTTAATATAACCTTATATTCTACCTAAATTAGTGGAATAACTACAAAGAAATTTCTATTATCTCGAGAAACGGAGACACTAAAGGATCCAAACCTCTTTGAACATCATCCTACGTCAGTGAACGATGCAACTATGCATTAAAACAAGATAATCATAATTTTGAATTTTTCTTAAAATATGTGGGCTAACCCCAACGAAAATACTGAGTTTTCGGTAAATACTCCATTTACAAAAGGTTATAGTCTTTAATATTTTGTAAATTTTTTAAACATATTATTTATATGTATTAATGTATGCTTAACACTTTTAAGGGTTATTTGGCATCCTTTTTAAGTTTTACACAATAAATTTAATATAACTTTATATACTGTCTAAATTAGTGGATAACCACAAAGAAATTTCTATTATTTCGAGAAACGGAGACAACAAAGGATCCAAACCTCTTTGACTATCATTCTACGTCAGTTAACGATGCAACTATGCATTAAAACAAGATTTTCATAATTTTGAAATTTTTCTTAAAATATGTGGGCTAACCCCTACGAAAATACTGAGTTTTTTGTAAATTCTCTATTTACAAAAGGTTATAGTCTTTAATGTTTTATAAAAATTCTAACCACATTGTTTATATGTATTAATGTATGCTTAACTCTTTTAAGGGTTATTTGGCATCCTTTTTAATTTTTACACAATTAATTTAAATAAAATTTATATACTGCCTTAATTAGTGGAATAACCACAAAGAAATTTATATTATCTCGAGAAACGGAGACAACAATGGATCCAAACCTCTTTGACCATCATCCTACGTCAGTGAACGATGAAACTATGCATTAAAACAAGATTATCATAATTTTGAATTTTTCTTAAAATATGTGGGCTAACCCTTTGAAAATACTGAGTTTTCGGTAAATTCTCCATTTACAAAAGGTTATAGTCTTTAATATTTTATAAAAATTTTAACCATATTATTTATATGTATTAATGTATGTTTAACTCTTTAAAGGGTTATTTGGCATCCTTTTTATTTTTACGCAATTAATTTAATATAATTTTATATTCTGCCTAAATTAGTGGAATAACCACAAAGAAATTTCTATTATCTCGAGAATTGGAGACACTAAAGGATCCAAAACTCTTTGAACATCATTCTACGTCAGTGAACGATGCAACTATGCATTAAAACAAGATTGTCATAATTTTGAATTTTTCTTAAAATATGTGGGTTAACCCCTACGAAAATACTGAGTTTTTCGTAAATTCTCTATTTACAAAAGGTTATAGTCTTTAATGTTTTATAAAAATTCTAACCACATTTTTTATATGTATTATTGTATGCTTAACTCTTTTAAGGGTTATTTGGTATCCTTTTTAATTTTTACACAATTAATTTAAATAAAATTTATATACTGCCTAAATTAATGGAATAACCACAAAGAAATTTCTATTATCTCGAGAAATAGAGACAACAAAGGATCCAAACCTCTTTGACCATCATCCTACGTCAGTGGGCGATGAAACTATGCATTAAAACAAGATTATCATAATTTTGATTTTTTTCTTAAAATATGTGGGCTAACCCCTACGAAAATACTAAGTTTTCGGTAAATTCTCCATTTTCAAAAGGTTATAGTCTTTAATATTTTTTTAAATTTCTAACCACATTATTTATATGTATTAATGTATGCTTAACTCTTTTAAGGGTTATTTGGCATCCTTTTTGATTTTTACGCAATTAATTTAATATAACCTTATATTCTACCTAAATTAGTGGAATAACTACAAAGAAATTTCTATTATCTCGAGAAACGGAGACACTAAAGGATCCAAACCTCTTTGAACATCATCCTACTTCAGTGAACGATGCAACTATTCATTAAAACAAGAATGTCATAATTTTGAATTTTTCTTAAAATATGTGGGCTAACCCCTACGAAAATACTGAGTTTTTTGTACATTCTCTATTTACAAAAGGTTATAGTCATTAATGTTTTATAAAATTTCTAACCACATTCTTTATATGTATCATTGTATGCTTAACTCTTTTAAGGGTAAATTGGCATCGTTTTAAATTTTTACACAATTAATTTAATAAAACTTTATATACTGTCTAAATTAGTGGAATAACCACAAAGAAATTTCTATTATCTCGAGAAACGGAGACAACAAAGGATCCAAACCTCTTTGACCATCATCCTTTGTCAATGAACGATGCAACTATGCATTAAAACAAGATTGTCATAATTTTAAATTTTTCTTAAAATATGTGGGCTAACCCCTACGAAAACACTGAGTTTTTGGTAAATTCTCTATTTACAAAAGGTTATAGTCTTTAATGTTTTATAAAATTTCTAACCACATTCTTTATATGTATTATTGTATGCTTAACTCTTTTAAGGGTTATTTGGCATCATTTTTAATTTTTACACAATTAATTTAATAAAACTTTATACACTGCCTAAATTATGGAATAACCACAAAGAAATTTATATTATCTCGAGAAACGGAGACAACAATGGATCCAAACCTCTTTGACCATCATCCTACGTCAGTGAATGATGAAACTATGCATTAAAACAAGATTATCATAGATTTGAATTTTTCTTAAAATATGTGGGCTCACCCCTACGAAAATACTGAGTTTTCGGTAAATTGTCCATTTACAAAAGGTTATAGTCTTTAATATTTTATAAAAAATTTAACCATATTATTTATATGTATTAATGTATGTTTAACTCTTTTAAGGGTTATTTGGCATCCTTTTTATTTTTTACGCAATTAATTTAATATAACTTTATATTCTACCTAAATTAGTGGAATAACCACAAAGAAATTTCTATTATCTCGAGAATTGGAGACACTAAAGGATCCAAACCTCTTTGAACATCATTCTACGTCAGTGAACGATGCAACTATGCATTAAAACAAGATTGTCATAATTTTGAATTTTTCTTAAAATATGTGGGCTAACCCCTACGAAAATACTGAGTTTTTGGTAGATTCTCTATTTACAAAAGGTTATAGTCTTTAATGTTTTAAAAAATTTCTAACCACATTCTTTATATGTATTAATGTATACTTAACTCTTTTAAGGGTAAATTGGCATCGTTTTAATTTTTACACAATTAATTTAATAAAACTTTATATACTGCCAAAATTAGTGGAACACAAAGAAATTTCTATTATCTCTAGAAACAGAGACAACAAAGGATCCAAACCTCTTTGACCATCATCCTTTGTCAGTGAACGATGCAACTATGCATTAAAACAAGATTGTCATAATTTTCAATTTTTCTTAAAATATGTGGGTTAACCCTTACGAAAATACTGAGTTTTTGATAAATTATCTATTTACAAAAGGTAATAGTCTTTAATGTTTAATAAATTTTTTAACCACATTCTTTATATGTATTAATGTATGTTTAACTCTTTTAAGGTTTATTAGGCATCATTTTTAATTTTTACACAATTAATTTAATAAGATTTTATATACTGCCTAAATTAGTGGAATAACCACAAAGAAATTTCTATTATCTCGAGAAACGGAGACAACAAAGGATCCAAACCTCTTTGACCATCATCCTACGTCAGTGAACGATGAAACTATGCATTAAAAAAAGATTATCATAATTTTGAATTTTTCTTAAAATATGTGGGCTAACCCATACGAAAATACTGAGTTTTTGGTAAATTCTCCATTTAAAAAAGGTTATAGTCTTTAATATTTTGTAAATTTTTTTACCATATTATTTATATGTATTAATGTATGCTTAACTATTTTAAGGGTTATTTGGCAGCCTTTTTAATTTTTACACAACTAATTTAATATAACTTTATATACTATCTAAATTAGTGGAATAACCACAAATAAATTTTTATTATCTCTAGAAACAGAGACAACAAAGGATCCAAACCTCTTTGACCATCATCCTACGTCAGTGAACGATGCAACTATGCTTTAAAAACAGATTGTCATAATTTTGAATTTTTCTTAAAATATGTTGGCTAACCCCTACGAAAATACTGAGTTTTTGTTAAATTCTCTATTTACAAAAGGTAAGTCTTTAATATTTTGTAAAATTTTTAACCATATTATTTATATGTATTAATATTTTCTTAACTCTTTTAAGGGTTATTTGGCATCCTTTTTAATTTTTACACAATTAATTTAATATAACTTTATATATTGTCTAACTTAGTGGAATAACCACAAAGAAATTTATATTATCTCGAGAAACAAAGACAACAAAAGATCCAAACCTCTTTGACCATCATCCTTTGTCAGTGAACGATGCAACTATGCATTAAAACGAGATTGTCATAATTTTGAATTTTTCTTAAAATATGTGGGCTAACCCCTACGAAAATACTGAGTTTTTGGTAAATTCTCTATTTACAAAAGGTTATAGTCTTTAATGTTTTATAAAATTTCTAACCACATTCTTTATATGTATTAATGTATGCTTAACTCTTTTAAGGGTAAATTGGGATTGCTTTCAGTTTTTACATAATTAATTTAATAAAACGTTATATACTATCTAAATTAGTGGAATAACCACAAAGAAATTTCTATTATCTCGAGAAACGGAGACAACAAAGTATCCAAACCTCTTTGATCATCATCCTTTGTCAGTGAACGATGCAACTATGCAGTAAAACAAGATTGTCATAATTTTGAATTTTTCTTAAAATATGTGGGCTAACCCCTACGAAAACACTAAGTTTTTGGTAAATTCTCTATTTACAAAAGGTTATAGTCTTTAATGTTTTATAAAATTTCTAACCACATTCTTTATATGTATTAATGTATGCTTAACTCTTTTAAGGGTTATTTGTCATCCTTTTTAACTTCTACACAATTAATTTAATAAAACTTTATATACTACCTAAATTAGTGGAATAACGACACAAAAATTTCTATTATCTCGAGAAACGGCAATAACAAAGGATCCAAACCTCTTTGACCATCATCCTACGTCAGTGAACGATGAAACTATGCATTAAAACAAGATTATCATAATTTTGATTTTTTCTTAAAATATGTGGACTAACCCCTACGAAAATATTAGGTTTTTGGTAAATTCTCTAGTTACAGCAGGTTATAGTCTTTTATGTTTTATAAAATTTCTAACCACATTCTTTATATGTATTAATGTATGCTTAACTCTTTTAAGGGTAAATTGGCATCTTTTTAATTTTTACACAATTAATTTAATATAACTTTATATACTGTCTAAATTAGTAGAATAACCACAAAAAAAAATTCTATTATCTCGAGAAACGGAAAAACCAAAAGATCCAAACCTCTTTGACCATCATCTTTTGTCAGTGAACGATGCAACTATGAATTAAAACAAGCTTGTCATAATTTTGAATTTTTCTTAAAATATGTGGGTTAACCCCTACGAAAATACTGAGTTTTTGGTAAATTTTCTATTTACAAAAGGTTATAGTCTTTAATGTTTTATAAAATTTATAACCACATTCTTTATATGTATTAATGTATGCTTAACTCTTTTAAGGGTAAATTGGCATCGTTTTTAATTTATACGCAATTAATTTGATAAAATTTATATACTGCCTAAATTAGTGGAATAACCACAAAGAAGTTTCTAATATCTTGAGAAACGGAGACAACAAAGGATCCAAACCTCTTTGGCCATCATCCTACGTCAGTGAACGATGCAACTATGCATTAAAACAAGATTGTCATAATTTTCCATTTTTTCTAAAAATATGTGGGTTAACCCCTACGAAAATACTGAGTTTTCGGTAAATTCTCCATTTACAAAAGGTTATAGTCTTTAATATTTTGTAAATTTTCTAAGCACATTCTTTATATGTATTAATGTATGCTTAACTCTTTTAAGGGTTATTTGGCATCCTTTTAAATTTTTACACAATTAATTTAATATAACTTTATATACTGCCTAAATTAGTGGAATAATCAAAAAGAAATTTCTATTATCTCGAGAAACGGAGACAACAAAGGATCCAAACCTCTTTGACATTCATTCTACGTCAGTGAATGATGCAACTATGCATTAAAACAAGATTGTCAGAATTTTTGTTTTTTTCTAAAAATATGTGGGCTAACCCTACAAAAATATTGAGTTTTCGGTAAATTCTCCATGTACAAAAGGTTATAGTCTTTAATGTTTTGTAAAATTTCTAACCACATTCTTTATATGTATTATTGTATCCTTAACTCTTTTAAGGATAAATTGGCATCTTTTTAATTCTTACACAATTAATTTAATATAACCTTATATACTACCTAAATTAGTGGAATAACCACAAAGATATTTCTATTATCTCGAGAAACGGAGACAACAAAGGATCCAAACCTCTTTGACCATCATCCTTTGTCAGTGAACAACTATGCATTAAAACAAGATTGTAATAATTTTGATATTTTTCTTAAAATATGTGGGCTAACCCCTACGAAAATACTGAGTTTTTGGTAAATTCTCTATTTACAAAAGGTTATAGTATTTAATGTTTTATAAAATTTCTAACCACATTCTTTATATGTATTAATGTATGCTTAACTCTTATAAGGGTTATTTGGTATCTTTTTTATTTTTTACACAACTAATTTAATAAAACTTTATATACTAGCTAAATTAGTGGAATAACCACAAAGAAATTTCTATTATCTCGAGAAATGGAGACAACAAAGGATCTAAACCTCTTTGACAATCATCGTACGTGAGTGAACGATGCAACTATGCATTAAAACAAGACTGTCATAATTTTGAATTTTTCTTAAAATATGTGGGCTAACCCCTACGAAAATACTGAGTTTTTGGTAAATTCTTTATTTACAAAAGGTAATAGTCTTTAATGTTTTATAAAATTTCTAACCACATTCTTTATATGTATTAATGTATGTTTAACTCTTTTAAGGGTTATTTGGGATCGTTTTTAATTTTAACACAATTAATTTAATAAAACTTTGTATACTGCCTAAATTAATGGAATAACCACAAAGATATTTCTATTATCTCGAGAAACGAAGACAACAAAGGATCCAAACTTCTTTGACCATCATCCTACGTCAGTGAACGATGAAACTATGCATTAAAACAAGATTATCATAATTTTGAATTTTTCTTAAAATATGTGGGCTAACCCCAACGAAAATACTAAGTTTTCGGTAAATTCTCCATTTACAAAAGGTTATAGTCTTTAATATTTTTTAAAACTTTTAATCATATTATTTATATGTATTAATGTATGCTTAACTCTTTTAAGGGTTATTTGTCATCCTTTTTAATTTTTACACAATTAATTTAATATAACTTTATATACTATCTAAATTAGTGGAATAACCACAAATAAATTTCTATTATCTCGAGAAACGGAGACAGCAAAGGATCCAAACCTCTTTGACCATCATCCTACTTCAGTGAACGATGAAACTATGAATTAAAACAAGATTGTCATAATTTTGAATTTTTCTTAAAATATGTGGACTAACCCCTACGAAAATACTGAGTTTTTGGTAAATTCTCTATTTACAAAAGGTTAGCGTCTTTAATGGTTTATAAAATTTCTAACCACATTCTTTATATGTATTAATGTATGCTTAACTCTCTTAAGGGTTAATTGGGCATCGTTTTTAATTTTTAAAAAATTAATTTAATAAAACTTTATATACTGCCTAAATTAGTGTAATAACCACAAAGAAATTTCTATTATCTTAAAAAACGGAGACAACAAAAGATCCAAACCTCTTTGACAATCATCCTACGTCAGAGAACGATGCAACTATGCATTAAAACAAGATTGTCATTATTTTGAATTTTTTTAAAAATATTTGGGCTAACCCCTACGAAAATACTGAGTTTTTGGTAAATTCTCTATTTACAAAAGGTTATAGTCTTTAATGTTTTATAAAATTTCTAACCACATTTTTTATATGTATTAATGTATGCTTAACTCTTTTAGGGTAAATTGGCATCGTTTTTAATTTTTACACAATTAATTTAACAAAACTTTATATACTGCCTAAATTAGTGGAATAACCAAAAAGAAATTTCTATTATCTTGAGAAACGGAGACAACAAAGTATCCAAACCTCTTTTGCCATCATCCTACGTCAGTGAACGATGCAACTATGCATTAAAACAAGATTGTCAGAATTTTCAATTTTTTCTAAAAATATGTGGGTTAACCCCTACGAAAATACTGAGTTTTCGGTAAATTCTCCATTTACAAAAGGTTATAGTCTTTAATATTTTGTAAAATTTCTAAGCACATTCTTTATATGTATTACTGTATGCTTAACTCATTTAAGGGTTATTTGGCATCCTTTTAAATTTTTACACAATTAATTTAATATAACTTTATATACTGCTTAAATTAGTGGAATAATCATAAAGAAATTTCTATTATCTCGAGAAACGGAGACAACAAAGGATACAAACCTCTTTGACCATCATTCTACGTCAGTGAATGATGCAACTATGCATTAAAACAAGATTGTCAGAATTTTTGTTTTTTTCTAAAAATATGTGGGCTAACCCCTACGAAAATATTGAGTTTTCGGTAAATTCTCCATGTACAAAAGGTTATAGTCTTTAATGTTTTGTAAAATTTCTAACCACATTCTTTATATGTATTATTGTATCCTTAACTCTTTTAAGGGTTATTTGGCATCTTTTTTAATTCTTACACAATTAATTTAATATAACTTTATATACTGCCTAAATTAGTGGAATAACCACAAAGATATTTCTATTATCTCGAGAAACGGAGACAACAAAGGATCCAAACCTCTTTGACCATCATCATTTGTCAGTGAACAACTATGCATTAAAACAAGATTGTTATAATTTTTGATATTTTTCTTAAAATATGTGGGCTACCCCCTACGAAAATACAGAATTTTTGATAAATTCTCTATTTACAAAAGGTTATAGTCTTTAATGTTTTATAAAATTTCTAAGCACATTCTTTATATGTATTAATGTATGCTTAACTCTTATAAGGGTTATTTGGTATCCTTTTTAATTTTTACACAATTAATTTAATAAAACTTTATATACTGGCTAAATTAGTGGAATAACCACAAAGAAATTTCTATTATCTCGAGAAACGGAGACAACAAAGGATCCAAACCTCTTTGACCATCATCCTACATCAGTGGGCGATGAAACTATGCATTAAAACAAGATTATCATAATTTTGAATTTTTCTTAAAATATGTGGGCTAACCCCTACGAAAATACTGAGTTTTCAGTAAATTCTCCATTTACAAAAGGTTATAGTCTTTAAAGTTTTATAAAATTTCTAACCACATTCTTTATATGTATTAAAGTATGTTTAACTCTTTTAAGGGTTATTTGGCATCCTTTTAAATTTTTACACAATTAATTTAATATAACTTTATATACTGCCTAAATTAGTGGAATAACCACAAAGAAATTTCTATTATCTTGAGAAACGGAGACAACAATGGATCCAAACCTCTTTGACCATCATCCTACATCAGTGAATGATGCAACTATGCATTAAAACAAGATTGCCAGAATTTTTGTTTTTTTCTAAAAATATGTGGGCTAACCCCTACGAAAATACTGAGTTTTCGGTAAATTCTCCATGTACAAAAGGTTATAGTCTTTAATGTTTTGTAAAATTTTTAACTACATTCTTTATATGTATTAATGTATCCTTAACTATTTTAAGGGTTATTTGGCATCTTTTTTAATTCTTACACAATTAATTTAATATAACTTTATATACTGCATAAATTAGTGGAATAACCACAAAGATATTTCTATTATCTCGAGAAACGAAAACAACAAAGGATCGAAACCTCTTTGACCATCATCCTTTGTCAGTGAACGGTGCAACTATGCATTAAAACAAGATAGTCATAATTTTTGATTTTTTTCTTCAAATATGTGGGCTATATCCCCTACGAAAATACTGAGGTTTTGGTAAATTCTTTATTTACAAAAGGTTATAGTCTTTAATTTTTTATAAAATTTCTAACCACATTCTTTATATGTATTATTGTATGCTTAACTCTTTTAAGGGTTATTTGGCGTCCTTTTTATTTTTACATAATTAATGTAATATAACTTTATATACTACCTAAATTAGTGGAATAACCACAAAAAAAAATCTATTAATTTAAAAAACGGAGACAACAAAAGATCCAAACCTCTTTGACAATCATCCTACGTCAGTGAACGATGCACTTATGCATTAAAACAAGATTGTCATAATTTTGAATTTTTCTTAAAATATGTGGGCTAACCCCTACAAAAATACTGAGTTTTTGGTAAATTCTCTATTTACAAAAGGTAATAGTCTTTAATGTTTTATAAAATTTCTAACCACATTCTTTATATTTATTAATGTATGTTTAACTCTTTTAAGGGTTATTTGGCATCCTTTTTTATTTTTACACAATTAATTTAATAAAACTTTATATACTGCCTAAATTGGTGGAATAACCAAAAAGAAATTTCTATTATCTCGAGAAACGGAGACAACAAATGATTCAAACTTCTTTGGCCATCATCCTACGTCAGTGAACGATGCAACTATGCATTAAAACAAGATTGTCAGAATTTTTGATTTTTTCTAAAAATATGTGGGCTAACCCTACGAAAATACTAAGTTTTCGATAAATTCTCCTTGTAGAAAAGGTTATAGTCTTTAATGTTTTGTAAAATTTCTAACAACATTCTTTATATGTATTAATGTATCCTTAACTATTTTAAGGGTTACTTGGCATCCTTTTTAATTCTTACACAATTAATTTAATATAACTTTATATAATGCCTAAATTAGTGGAATAACTACAAAGATATTTCTATTATCTCGAGAAACGGAGACAACAAAGGATCTAAAACTCTTTTACCAATATCCTATGTCAGTTAACGATGCAACTATGCATTAAAACAAGATTGTCAGAATTATTGATTTTTCTTAAAATATGTGGGCTATATCCCCTACGAAAATATTGAGGTTTTGGTAAATTCTCTATTTACAAAAGGTTATAGTCTTTAGTTTTTTATAAAATTTCTAACCACATTCTTTTTATGTATTAATGTATGCTTAACTCTTTTAAGGGTTATTTGGCGTCCTTTTTTATTTTTACATAATTAATGTAATATAATTTTATATAGTACCTAAATTAGTGGAATAACCACAAAGATATTTCTATTATCTCGAGAAATGGAGACAACAATTGATCCAAACCTCTTTGACCATCATCCTGCATCAGTGAACGATGAAACTATGCATTAATACAAGATTTTCATAATTTTGAATTTTTCTTAAAAAATGTGGGCTAACCCCTACGAAAATTCTGAGTTTTTGGTAAATTCTCTATTTACAAAAAGTTATAGTCTTTAATTTTTTATATAATTTCTAACCACATTCTTTATATGTATTAATATATGCTTAACTCTTTAAGGGTTATTTGGCATCCTTTTTAATTTTTACACAATTAATTTAATAAAACTTTATATACTGCCTAAATTAGTGGAATAACCACAAAGAAATTTTTATTATCTTGAGAAACGGAGACAAAAAAGGATCCAAACCTCTTTGGCCATCATTCTACGTCAGTGAACGATGCAATTATGCATTAAAATAAGATTGTCAGAATTTTTGATTTTTTCGAAAAATATGTGGGCTAACCCCTACGAAAATACTGAGTTTTCGGTAAATTCTCCATGTACAAAAGGTTATAGTCTTTAATGTTTTGTAAAATTTCTAACCACATTCTTTATATGTATTACTGTATCATTAACTCTTTTAAGGGTTATTTGGCATCCTTTTTAATTCTTACACAAATAATTTAATATAACTTTATATACTTCCTAAATTAGTGATATTAATAATCACACAGATATTTCTATTATCTCGAGAAACAGAGACAACAAAGGATCCAAACCTCTTTGACCATAATCCTACGTCAGTGAACGATGAAACTATGCATTAAAACAAGATTATCATAATTTTGAATTTTTCTTAAAATATGTGGGCTAACCCCTACGAAAATACTGAGTTTTTGGTAAATTCTCCATTTACAAAAGGTTATAGTCTTTAATATTTTGTAAAACATTTAACCATATTATTTATATGTATTAATGTATGCTGAACTCTTTTAAGGGTTATTTGGCATCCTTTTTAATTTTTACACAATTAATTTAAAAAAACTTTATATACTGCCTAAATTAGTGGAATAACCACAAAGAAATTTCTATTATCTCGAGAAAGGGACACAACAAAGGATCCAAACCTCTTTGACCATCATCCTACGTCAGTGAACGATGAAACTATGCATTAAAACAAGATTATCATAATTTTAAATTTTTCTTAAAATATGTGGGCTAACCCCTACGAAAATACTGAGTTTTCAGTAAATTCTCCATTTACAAAAGGTTATAGTCTTTAATATTTTGTAAAAAATTTAACCATATTATTTATATGTATTAATGTATGCTTAACTCTTTTAAGGGTTATATGGCATCCTTTTTAATTTTTACACAATTAATTTAATATAACTTTATATATTGTATATATTAGTGGAATAACCACAAAGAAATTTCTATTATCTCGAGAAACGGAGACAACAAAGGATCCAAACCTCTTTGACCATCATCCTATTCAGTGAACGATGCAACTATGCATTAAAACAAGATTGTCAGAATTTTGAATTTTTCTTAAAATATGTGGGCTAATCCCTACGAAAATACTGAGTTTTTGGTAAATTCTCTATTTACAAAAGGTTATAGTCTTTAATGTTTTATAAAATTTCTAACCACATTATTTATATTTATTATTGTATGCTTAACTCTTTTAAGGGTAAATTTGCATCGTTTTTAATTTTTACACAATTAATTTAATAAAACTTTATATACTGCTAAATTAGTGGAATAACCACAAAGAAATTTCTATTATCTCTAGAAACGGAGACAACAAAGGATCCAAACCTCTTTGACCATCATCCTTTGTCAGTGAACGATGCAACTATGCATTAAAACAAGATTGTCATAATTTTGAATTTTTCTTAAATTATATGGGCTAACCCCTACGAAAATAATGAGTTTTTGGTAAATTCTCTATTTAAAAAAGGTTATAGTCTTTAATGTTTTATAAAATTTCTAACTACATTCTTTATATGTATTATTGTATGCTTAACTCTTTTAAGGGTTATTTGGTATCGTTTTTAATTTTTACACAATTAATTTAATAAAAATTTATATTCTGCCTAAATTAGTGGAATAACCACAAAGAAATTTTTATTATCTCGAGAAACGGAGACAACAAAGGATCCAAACCTCTTTGACCATCATCCTACGTCAGTGAACGATGAAACTATGCATTAAAATAAGACTTTCATTATTTTGATTTTTTAAAAAAATATGTGGGCTAACCCCTACGAAAATACTGAGTTTTTGGCAAATTCTCTATTTACAAAAGGTTATAGTCTTTAATATTTTATAAAATTTCTAACCACATTCTTTATATGTATTAATGTATGCTTAACTTTTTTAAGGGTAAATTGACATCGTTTTTAATTTTTACACAATTAATTTAATAAAACTTTATATACTGCCTAAATTAGTGGAATAACCACAAAGAAATTTCTATTATCTCGAGAAACGGAGACAATAAAGGATCCAAACCTCTTTGGCCATTATTCTACGTTAGTGAACAATGCAATTATGCATTAAAACAAGATTGTCATAATTTTTCGATTTTTTCTAAAAATATGTGGGCTAACCCCTACGAAAATACTGAGTTTTTGGTAAATTCTCTATTTACAAAAGGTAATAGTCTTTAATGTTTTATAAAATTTCTAACCCCATTCTTTATATGTATTAATGTATGTTTAACTCTTTTAAGGGTTATTTGGCATCCTTTTTATTTTTACACAATTAATTTAATAAAACTTTATATACTGCCTAAATTGGTGGAATAACCACAAAGAAATTTCTATTATCTCGAGAAACGCAGATAACAAAGGATCCAAACCTCTTTGGTCATCATCCTACGTCAGTGAACGATGCAACTATGCATTAAAACAAGATTATCATAATTTTTAACTTTTCTTAAAATATGTGGGCTAACCCCTACGAAAATACTGGGTTTTTGGTAAATTCTTTATTTACAAAAGGTTATAGTCTTTTATGTTTTATAAAATTTCTAACCACATTCTTTATATGTATTAATGTATGCTTAACTCTTTTAAGGGTAAATTGGCATCTTTTTAATTTTTACACAATTAATTTAATAAAACTTTATATACTGCCTAAATTAGTGGAATAACCACAAAGAAATTTCTATTATCTCTAGAAACGGAGACAACAAAGGATCCAAACCTCTTTGACCATCATATTTTGTTAGTGAACGATGCAACTATGCATTAAAAACAAGATTTTCATAATTTTGAACTTTTCTTAAAATATGTGGGTTAACCCCTACGAAAATACTGAGTTTTTGGCAAATTCTCTATTTACAAAAGGTTATAGTCTTTAATGTTTTATAAAATTTCTAACCATATTCTTTATATGTATTAATGTATACTTAACTCTTTTAAGGATAAATTGGCATCGGAATTAATTTTTACATAATTAATTTAATATAACTTTTTATATTGCCTAAATTAGTGGAATAACCATAAAAAAATTTCTATTATCTCGAGAAACGGAGACAACAAAGGATCAAAACCTCTTTGACCATCATCCTACATCAGTGAATGATGCAACTATGCATTAAAACAAGATTGCCAGAATTTTTTTTTTCTAAAAATATGTGGGCTAACCCCTACGAAAATACTGAGTTTTCGGTAAATTCTCCATGTACAAAAGGTTATAGTCTTTAATGTTTTGTAAAATTTTTAACTACATTCTTTATATGTATTAATGTATCCTTAACTTTTTAAGGGTTATTTGGCATCTTTTTTAATTCTTACACAATTAATTTAATATAACTTTATATACTGCCTAAATTAGTGGAATAACCACAAAGATATTTCTATTATCTCGAGAAACCAAGACAACAAAGGATCGAACCTTCTTTGATCATCATCCTTTGTAAGTGAACGGTGCAACTATGCATTAAAACAAGATTGTCATAATTTTTGATTTTTTTCTTCAAATATGTGGGCTATATCCCCTACGAAAATACTGAGGTTTTGGTAAATTCTCTGTTTACAAAAGGTTATAGTCTTTAATTTTTTATCAAATTTCTAACCACATTCTTTATATGTATTAATGTATGCTTAACTCTTTTAAGGGTTATTTGGCGTCCTTTTTATTTTTACATAATTAATGTAATATAACTTTATATACTACCTAAATTAGTGGAATAACCACAACAAAAATCTATTAATTTAAAAAACGGAGACAACAAAAGATCCAAACCTCTTTGACAATCATCCTACGTCAGTGAACGATGCAATTATGCATTAAAACAAGATTTTTATATTTTTTGAATTTTTCTTAAAATATGTGGGCTAACCCCTACAAAAATACTGAGTTTTTGGTAAATTCTCTATTTACAAAAGGTAATAGTCTTTAATGTTTTATAAAATTTCTAACCACATTCTTTATATGTATTAATGTATGCTTAACTCTTTTAAGGGTTATTTGGCATCTTTATTTATTTTTATACAATTAATTTAATAAAACTTTATATACTGCCTAAATTGGTGGAATAACCAAAAAGAAATTTCTATTATCTCGAGAAACGGAGACAACATAGGATTCAAACTTCTTTGGCCATCATCCTACGTCAGTGAACGATGCAACTATGCATTAAAACAAGATTGTCAGAATTTTTGATTTTTTTTCTAAAAATATGTGGGCTAACCCTACGAAAATACTGAGTTTTCGGTAAATTCTCCTTGTACAAAAGGTTATAGTCTTTAATGTTTTGTAAAATTTCTAACAACATTCTTTATATGTATTAATGTATCCTTAACTCTTTTAAGGGTTATTTGGCATCCTTTTTAATTCTTACACAATTAATTTAATATAACTTTATATAATGCCTAAATTAGTGGAATAACAACAAAGATATTTCTATTATCTCGAGAAACGGAGACAACAAAGGATCTAAAACTCTTATACCAATATCCTACGTCAGTTAACGATGCAACTATGCATTAAAACAAGATTGTCAGAATTATTGATTTTTTCTTAAAATATGTGGGCTATATCCCCTACGAAAATACTGAGGTTTTGGTAAATTCTCTATTTACAAAAGGTTATAGTCTTTAATATTTTATAAAATTTCTAACCACATTCTTTATATGTATTAATGTATGCTTAACTCTTTTAAGGGTAAATTGACATCGTTTTTAATTTTTACACAATTAATTTAAAAAAACTTTATATACTGCCTAAATTATTGGAATAACCACAAAGAAATTTATATTATCTCGATGCAACTATGCATTAAAACAAGATTGTCTGAATTTTGAATTTTTCTTAAAATATGTTGGCTAATCCCTACGAAAATACTGAGTTTTTGGTAAATTCTCTATTTACAAAAGGTTATAGTCTTTAATGTTTTATAAAATTTCTAACCACATTATTTATATGTATTATTGTATGCTTAACTCTTTCAAGGGTAAATTGGCATCGTTTTTAATTTTTACACAATTAATTTAATAAAACTTTATATACTGCTAAATTAGTGGAATAACCACAAAGAAATTTCTATTATCTCTAGAAACGGAGACAACAAAGGATCCAAACATCTTTGACCATCATCCTTTGTCAGTGAACGATGCAACTATGCATTAAAACAAGATTGTCATAATTTTGAATTTTTCTTAAATTATATGGGCTAACCCCTACGAAAATAATGAGTTTTTGGTAAATTCTCTATTTAAAAAAGGTTATAGTCTTTAATGTTTTATAAAATTTCTAACCACATTCTTTATATGTATTATTGTACGCTTAACTCTTTTAAGGGTTATTTGGTATCCTTTTTAATTTTTACACAATTAATTTAATAAAACTTTATATTCTGCCTAAATTAGTGGAATAACCACAAAGAAATTTTTATTATCTCGAGAAACGGAGACAACAAAGGATCCAAACCTCTTTGACCATCATCCTACGTCAGTGAACCATGAAACTATGCATTAAAATAAGATTTTCATTATTTTGATTTTTTTAAAAAATATGTGGGCTAACCCCTACGAAAATACTGAGTTTTTGGCAAATTCTCTATTTACAAAAGGTTATAGTCTTTAATATTTTATAAAATTTCTAACCACATTATTTATATGTATTAATGTATGCTTAACTCTTTTAAGGGTAAATTGACATCGTTTTTAATTTTTACACAATTAATTTAATAAAACTTTATATACTGCCTAAATTAGTGGAATAACCACGAAGAAATTTATATTATCTCGAGAAACGGAGACAATAAATGATCCAAACCTCTTTGGCCATTATTCTACGTTAGTGAACAATGCAACTATGCATTAAAACAAGATTATCATAATTTTCGATTTTTTCTAAAAATATGTGGGCTAACCCCTACGAAAATACTGAGTTTTTGGTAAATTCTCTATTTACAAAAGGTAATAGTCTTTAATGTTTTATAAAATTTCTAACCCCATTCTTTATATGTATTAATGTATGTTTAACTCTTATAAGGGTTATTTGGCATCCTTTTTATTTTTACACAATTAATTTAATAAAACTTTATATACTGCCTAAATTGGTGGAATAACCACAAAGAAATTTCTATTATCTCGAGAAACGGAGATAACAAAGGATCCAAACCTCTTTGGTCATCATCCTACGTCAGTGAACGATGCAACTATGCATTAAAACAAGACTATCATAATTTTTAACTTTTCTTAAAATATGTGGGCTAACCCCTACGAAAATACTGGGTTTTTGGTAAATTCTTTATTTACAAAAGGTTATAGTCTTTTATGTTTTATAAAATTTCTAACCACATTCTTTATATGTATTAATGTATGCTTAACTCTTTTAAGGGTAAATTGGCATCTTTTTAATTTTTACACAATTAATTTAATAAAACTTTATATACTGCCTAAATTAGTGGAATAACCACAAAGAAATTTCTATTATCTCGAGAAACGGAGATAACAAAGGATCCAAACCTCTTTGGTCATCATCCTACGTCAGTGAACGATGCAACTATGCATTAAAACAAGATTATCATAATTTTTAACTTTTCTTAAAATATGTGGGCTAACCCCTACGAAAATACTGGGTTTTTGGCAAATTCTCTATTTACAAAAGGTTATAGTCTTTAATGATTTATAAAATTTCTAACCATATTCTTTATATGTATTAATGTATACTTAACTCTTTTAAGGATAAATTGGCATCGGTTTTAATTTTTACATAATTAATTTAATATAACTTTTTATATTGCCTAAATTAGTGGAATAACCAGAAAGAAATTTCTATTATCTCGAGAAACGAAGACAACAAAGGATCGAAACCTCTTTGACCATCATCCTTTGTCAGTGAACGGTGCAACTATACATTAAAACAAGATTGTCATAATTTTTGATTTTTTTCTTCAAATATGTGGGCTATATCCCTTACGAAAATACTGAGGTTTTGGTAAATTCTCTATTTACAAAAGGTTATAGTCTTTAATTTTTATAAAATTTCTAACCACATTCTTTATATGTATTAATGTATGCTTAACTCTTCTAAGGGTTATTTGGCGTCCTTTTTATTTTTACATAATTAATGTAATATAACTTTATATACTACCTAAATTAGTGGAATAACCACAAAAAAAAATCTATTAATTTAAAAAACGGAGACAACAAAAGATCCAAACCTCTTGGACAATCATCCTACGTCAGTGAACGATGCAATTATGCATTAAAACAAGATTGTCATAATTTTGAATTTTTCTTAAAATATGTGGGCTAACCCCTACGAAAATACTGAGTTTTTGGTAAATTCTCTATTTACAAAAGGTAATAGTCTTTAATGTTTTATAAAATTTCTAACCACATTCTTTATATGTATTAATGTATGTTTAACTCTTTTAAGGGTTATTTGGCATCCTTTTTTATTTTTACACAATTTATTTAATAAAACTTTATATACTGCCTAAATTGGTGGAATAACCAAAAAGAAATTTCTATTATCTCGAGAAACGGAGACAACAAAGGATTCAAACTTCTTTGGCCATCATCCTACGTCAGTGAACGATGCAACTATGCATTAAAACAAGATTGTCAGAATTTTTGATTTTTTCTAAAAATATGTGGGCTAACCCCTACGAAAATACTGAGTTTTCAGTAAATTCTCCATTTACAAAAGGTTATAGTCTTTAATATTTTGTAAAAATTTAACCATATTATTTATATGTATTAATGTATGCTTAACTCTTTTAAGGGTTATACGGCATCCTTTTTAATTTTTACACAATTAATTTAATATAACTTTATATATTGTCTATATTAGAGGAATAACCACAAAGAAATTTCTATTATCTCGAGAAACGGAGACAACAAAGGATCCAAACCTCTTTGACCATCATCTTATTCAGTGAACGATGCAACTATGCATTAAAACAAGATTGTCATAATTTTGAATTTTTTTTAAAATATGTGGGCTAATCCCTACGAAAATACTGAGTTTTTGGTAAATTCTCTATTTACAAAAGGTTATAGTCTTTAATGTTTTATAAATTTTCTAACCACATTCTTTATATGTATTATTGTATGCTTAACTCTTTTAAGGGTAAATTGGCATCGTTTTAATTTTTACACAATTAATTTAATGAAACTTTATATACTGCATAAATTAGTGGAATAACCACAAAGAAATTTCTATTATCTCTAGAAACGGAGACAACAAAGGATCCAAACCTCTTTGACCATCATATTTTGTCAGTGAACGATGCAACTATGCATTAAAAACAAGATTGTCATAATTTTGAACTTTTCGTAAAATATGTGGGTTAACCCCTACGAAAATACTGAGTTTTTGACAAATTCTCTATTTACAAAAGGTTATAGTCTTTAATATTTTGTAAAATTTCTAACCACATTCTTTATATGTATTAATGTATGCTTAACTCTTTTAAGGGTAAATTGGCATCGGTTTTAATTTTTACACAATTAATTTAATAAAACTTTATATTCTGCCTAAATTAGTGCAATAACCACAAAGAAATTTTTATTATCTCGAGAAACAGAGACAACAAAGGATCCAAACCTCTTTGGCCATCATCCTACGTCAGTGAACAATGCAACTATGCATTAAATAAGATTGTCAGAATTTTTTGATTTTTTCGAAAAATATGTGGGCTAACCCCAACGCAAATACTGAGTTTTTGGTAAATTCTCTATTTACAAAAGAATATAGTCTTTAATTTTTTATAAAATTTCTAACCGCATTCTATATATGTATTAATGTATGCTTAAATGTTTTACGGGTTATTTGGCATCCTTTTTTATTTTTACACAATTAATTTAATATAACTTTATATTCTGCCTAAATTAGTGGAATAACCACAAATAAATTTTTATTATCTCGAGAAACGGAGACAACAAAGGATCCAAACCTCTTTGACCATCATCCTACGTCAGTGAACGATGAAACTATGCAATAAAACAAGATTTTCATTATTTTGATTTTAAAAAAAAATATGTGGGCTAACCCCTACGAAAATACTAAGTTTTTGGCAAATTCTCTATTTACAAAAGGTTATAGTCTTTAATGTTTTATAAAATTTCTAACCACATTCTTTTATATTTATTAATGTATGCTTAACTCTTTTAAAGGTAAATTGGCATCAGTTTTAATTTTTACACAATTAATTTAATAAAACTTTATATACTACCTAAATTAGTGGAATAACCACAAAGAAATTTCTATTATCTCGAGAAACGGAGACAATAAAGGATCCAAACCTCTTTGGCCATTATTCTACGTTAGTGAACGATGCAACTATGCATTAAAACTAGATTTTCATAATTTTCAATTTTTTCTAAAAATATGTGGGCTAACCCCTACGAAAATACTGAGTTTTTGGTAATTTCTCTATTTACAAAAGGTAATAGTCTTTAATGTTTTATAAAATTTCTAAGCCCATTCTTTATATGTATTAATGTATGTTTAACTCTTTTAAGGGTTATTTGGCATCCTTTTTATTTTTACACAATTAATTTAATAAAACTTTATATACTGCCTAAATTGGTGGAATAACCACAAAAAAATTTCTATTATCTCGAGAAACGGAGATAACAAAGGTTCCAAACCTCTTTGGCCATCATCTTATTCAGTGAACGATGCAACTATGCATTAAAACAAGATTGTCATAATTTTGAATTTTTCTTAAAATATGTGGGCTAATCCCTACGAAAATACTGAGTTTTTGGTAAATTCTCCATTTACAAAAGGTTATAGTCTTTAATGTTTTGTAAAATTTCTAACCACATTCTTTATATGTATTAATGTATGCTTAACTCTTTTAAGGGTAAATTGGCATCGGTTTTAATTTCTACACAATTAATTTAATAAAACTTTATATACTGCCTAAATTAGTGGAATAACCACAAAGAAATTTCTATTATCTCGAGAAACGGAGACAACAAAGAATTCAAACCTCTTTGGATATCATCCTACGTCAGTGAACTATGCAACTATGCATTAAAACAAGATTGTCAGAATTTTTGTGGGCTAACCCTTACGAAAATACTGAGTTTTCGGTAAATTCTCCATTTACAAAAGGTTATAGTCTTTACTATTTTGTAAAATTTCTAACCACATTATTTATATGTATTAATGTATCCTTAACTCTTTTAAGGGTTATTTGGCATCCTTTTATATTTTTACACAATTAATTTAATATAACTTTATATACTGCCTAAATTAGTGGAATAACCACAAAGAAATTTCTATTATCTCGAGAAACGGAGAGAACAAAGGATCCAAACCTCTTTGACCATCATCCTACGTCAGTGAACGATGCAACTATGCATTAAAACAAGATTGTCAGAATTTTTGTTTTTTTCTAAAAATATGTGGGCTAACCCCTACAAAAATACTTAGTTTTTGGTAAATTCTCCATTTACAAAAGGTTATAGTCTTCAATACTTTATAAAATGTCTAACCACATTCTTTATATGTATTAATGTATGCTTAACTCTTTTAAGGGTTATTTGGCATCCTTTTTAATTTTTACACAATTAATTTAATATAATTTTATATACTGCCTAAATTACTGCACAAAAGGTTATAGTCTTTAATGTTTTGTAAAATTTCTAACCACATTCTTTATATGTATTAATTCGTACACAATTAATTTAATATAACATTATATATTGTCTAAATTAGTGGAATAACCACAAAGATATTTCTATTATCTCGAGAAATGGAGACAACAAAGGATCCAAACCTCTTTGACCATCATCCTGCATCAGTGAACGATGAAACTATGCATTAAAACAAGATTTTCATAATTTTAAATTTTTCTTAAAATATGTGGGCTAACCCCTACGAAAATTCTGAGTTTTTGGTAAATTCTCTATTTACAAAAGGTTATAGTCTTTAATTTTTTATATAATTTCTAACCACATTCTTTATATGTATTAATATATGCTTAACTCTTTAAGGGTTTTTTGGCATCCTTTTTAATTTTTACACAATTAATTTAATAAAACTTTATATACTGCCTAAATTAGTGGAATAACCACAAAGAAATTTTTATTATCTCGAGAAACGGAGACAACAAAGGATCCAAACCTCTTTGGCCATCATCCTACGTCAGTGAACGATGCAACTATGCATTAAAATAAGATTGTCAGAATTTTTTATTTTTTCGAAAAATATGTGGGCTAACCCTTACGAAAATACTGAGTTTTCGGTAAATTCTCCATGTACAAAAGGTTATAGTCTTTAATGTTTTGTAAAATTTCTAACCACATTCTTTATATGTATTATTGTATCATTAACTCTTTTAAGGGTTATTTGGCATCCTTTTTAATTCTTACACAATTAATTTAATATAACTTTATATACTGCCTAAATTAGTGGAATAACCACAAATAAATTTCTATTATCTCGAGAAACGGAGACAACAAAGAATCCAAACCTCTTTGGATATCATCCTACGTCAGTGAACGATGAAACTATGCATTAAAACAAGATTTTCATAATTTTGAATTTTTCTTAAAATATGTGGGCTAACCCCTACGAAAAATACTGAGTTTTTGGTAAATTCTTTATTTACAAAAGGTTATAGTCTTTAATGTTTTATAAAATTTCTAACCACATTCTTTATATGTATTAATGTATCCTTAACTCTTATAAGGGTTATTTGGCAGCCTTTTTAATTCGTACACAATTAATTTAATATAACATTATATATTGTCTAAATTAGTGGAATAACCACAAAGATATTTCTATTATCTCGAGAAATGGAGACAACAAAGGATCCAAACCTCCTTGAACATCATCTTGCATCAGTGAACGATGAAACTATGTATTAAAACAAAATTTTCATAATTTCGATTTTTTCTTAAAATATGTGGGCTAACCCCTACGAAAATACTGAGTTTCTTGTGAATTTTCTATTTACAAAAGGTTATAGTCTTTAATGTTTTATAAAATTTCTAACCACATTATTTATATGTATTAATGTATGCTTAACTAATTTAAGGGTAAATTGGCATCGGTTTTAATTGTTACACAATTAATTTAATAAAACTTTATATACTGCCTAAATTAGTGGAATAACCACAAAGAAGTTTTCTATTATCTCGAGAAACGGAGAAAACAAAGGATCCAAACCTCTTTGGCCATCATCCTACGTCAGTGAACGATGCAACTATGCATTAAAACAAGATTGTCCGAATTTTTGATTTTTTTAAAAAATATGTGGGCTAACCCCTACGAAAATACTGAATTTTCGGTAAATTCTCCATTTACAAAAGGTTATAGTCTTTAATGTTTTATAAAATTTCTAACCACATTCTTTATATGTATTATTGTATGCTTAACTCTTTTAAGGGTAAATTGGCATCGGTTTTAATTTCTACACAATTAATTTAATAAAACTTTATATACTGCCTAAATTAGTGGAATAACCACAAAAAAATTTCTATTATCTCGAGAAACGGAGACAACAAAGAATTCAAACCTCTTTGGATATCATCCTACGTCAGTGAACTATGCAACTATGCATTAAAACAAGATTGTCAGAATTTTTGTGGGCTAACCCTTACGAAAATACTGAGTTTTCGGTAAATTCTCCATTTACAAAAGGTTATAGTCTTTACTATTTTGTAAAATTTCTAACCACATTATTTATATGTATTAATGTATCCTTAACTCTTTTAAGGGTTATTTGGCATCCTTTTATATTTTTACACAATTAATTTAATATAACTTTATATACTGCCTAAATTAGTGGAATAA
>MU107073.1:0-68791 GCA_012274485.2 Sinapis alba | reverse complement strand
ATCAAGAGAGTGCCAATGTACATAGCTCCAGGCCATCCGAAGGCAAAACAAACATGTCCCACGGCCATTACCATCTGTGCCACCGCCAAGGCTACAGGCCTTGGGTACGCATAGTCCCTGCACATTATTTAAAATCAACATTCAGAAACAGAGCAGCAGAATAAACAGAGATGTAAATAGAGATAACAACAAACCTGACTACAAGCTCAGAGAAATAACCGCCGCTGATACGTCCAAGGAAGTTCCAAATGCTGATCATAGACACAAAGACGTGAGTGTTGTCATAGCCAAGAGACTGACTCATCTGACCAAGATTGTCTATTACAGTCAAACCGGAGCCACCACCGAGCAGAAGTGAGAAGAAAATCAGCCAGAAGTCAGCCTTCACTAGTGCCTGCGTTAGTGTAAAATCTTCACCTCTGTGTGGCCCTCTACGTCCCTTCACCCGGACCGCTCCCTCGGCAGCTGCCTGCATTAGCTGTGCTTGCAAATGAGCAATTCTCTTATGCCTCTCTGATGCAGGAAGCAAATCCACATCTCTTGGTTTCTCATCTTCCACTTCACTCAGGATTAAGTCAGGGGTCTGCAGTCCAGGATCTTGGTCTTCCCGTTTAGCTACAAGTGGTTCTTCTACTGTATCAGCAGGGCCGTTTGAATCACTGAAGAAACTTGTCATGATTGGTATCAAGACTGGTGTAAGAAGAATGAAAAACAACACAATGGTGAACGTGGTGATAACGTTGTGGCTAACAACGACCAAATCTTCAATAAGCATAACGGCCATGAGATAAACAGCGAGGAGAATGCAAACGCCGTAGATGAAAGTAAAGCTAGCTCCATCGGAGGGACGAATCTGCCTGTGACCACCAACGGGTCTGATGAAGAACATTAGTGGAATAACGACAACCGCAGGCGCAACAGCGACCATGAAAATGAGAGAAGCCGGTTCAGGAGAGTTGATCACTGTATATATCTGAGAGAGCATTGCACCACCTAACCCAGCAAACCCTTTGAGGATACCCACCACTGGACCTCGGCTCTTGGGGAAGTTTTGTACACCAGAGACTAGTGACGCCGTATTGAAGTAGGTTTCTCCATTGTTTCCAACGAATATGAGAATGCACATCTGAAAAACATACAAGAAGAGATTGTGTCAGAGATCCTATTAACACTTCTCCTTTTAAACCAGCCAATCTACTACATTCATCATAGGAAAAAGTCAATAGCTTTCCCAAAAACAGAGCAATTCCAAAGAAAACAGAACAAGAGATGAGAAAAAGAGAAAGAGTGAAACTTTCATGGGTTTGACAGTGACTTATGAGTAACCAAACAACCTTAAAAGCATATACTTTCCGAGATTCTCTGACACAGTAGTTGAACTGATAGAAAGTCTCCAACTTTTTTTCAGTACTCAATCAAAAAAACATAAACAGATGAATGAATCTAAAGGAGCAGATGCAAAGCAAAAGTAAAAGTGAAACAGAACAAATATCAGATGGTTTCAGATATAACTCACAGCCCATAGAGGCAGAATCGGAGCTCGGCCAGTGACGATAAGCCAAACCCATCCGTAACCAACGAGGTTTTGAACAGCGCCGACGAGAAGAGCAGCCCAGAGAGGCAACATCTCTGAGAGATACCCAGCGATGAAGCCGACACTGTCACCAAGATCCTTAGCGACTCCGAGTCGAGCGAGCTCCTTCTGGTTGTAGTTAAGAGAGCTTTTGATAACCGGAGAAATGCTTCCGAACAAGTAACCAATACCAGCGCAAGACTGTATCCACATGGCGGCAACGAAGACAAGCCATCTATTGTTAATGAAAGACACGAACTTTTCTCGCGTTGTTAACGCCATTGAAGAAGAAGAAGAAGAATCAGAGATCAAAAGGACAGATCGGTGAAAAAAATGGTTTTGTTTTTTTTGGGTGTCTGATTGTCTATCTGTTTTATCGCTTTATAGTCTTTAAATAATAAAATTTTTGGGTGTCTGATTGTCTATCTGTTTTATCGCTTTATAGTCTTTAAATAATAAAAAAAGACAACCAGACATTGACGAGTAGAGATACTGTAAGAAGGAGATCGTAAAGATTGTAAATAGAGCACGCCTGTAAAAGAGTGATTAAGTTTGTTGATTAGTAGTAAATAATATGATTAAAACTTATAAGAGCATTAATATTCTTAAGAACGCCATTTGGAGTTATTATTATTATTATTCTTTTTTGTCTGATTTTTTTTATAGAAAAAACATTAATCGCATGTTGATATATGTCAGTGGAATCCGCGAACAATTCAAAAAACGATTCTTATTTAAGAGTTTTTTAAATCGTTTTTTACACTATTCACAGATTCCACATGTTAATGAGACATGCGAACAGTGCAAGAGACTCCTTAAAAGAATTTGGGATAAAGATGGCCTAAATACATAGATCTACTGATAAGGAACAAGACGTGTACAAATTGAAGAACAAAAGGCTCGATGATAACAGTCCATGTAGATTTGTTGTGTGATTTTGTCACGTTAACTCTTCAATGCCGAGTGCGTGCCTGCCACCTTGCACTTGCACTTGCAGGTGCAGCCTTTTTAATTAAGGTTGATTATCTCTGACAGCTATTCATCATTTAACTATTGTTTAACTCTCGTGTATCTTGCTGAACCAAGATTAATACTAATATGGTACACGGTTATGATTTGTTTTTATAAAATAATATAACGAACGATTCATGTACTATATAGTAATTTGAATTATTTGAAATGATGAAAGCTAGCATTAGTGATTAGTGATTAGTGATTAGTGAATGCTTGAAAAGTAATTGCTTTAACGTCACTGTCAGTACCAAATAAGTTGAATTGAATCTTTATCGCAATTTTTTTTTTTGTTCTGACTGGGATCAGAGGACGTAAGAAACAATATAAATGTGAGAAAATATGAAAGTACTGTACTCCTCCTATCATTGAGCTGTAAATATCTGCTACATTTATGAAGGAATACATCGTTTCATTATTAAAAATTCAATCAGAAGTATATATAAATGAATGATATGGTGTGACTGGTGTCATTATCTAACTAAAGATCATAAATTGCCCTCTATGAAAATGCTCTTTGTTGTTTCATTTTATACTGTTGTAACCGATGGGATCGGTTAATTAGTGTGGTGGTAGCCGCTCACCTTGACAGCTAGGTCAATCCATCACCTTTAAACGAGGTAAAAGATGCTGTAAAACAAAAACAAGTTGATTTGTATATATACAATGTCCATACTCTATACAATACACAACTTGCATGTCTTATATTTCCAGTGGCTTATGAACGCAACTTGCATGCATGTCTAATGTCTTATTTGCAACAGAGCATGAGACTGTTTTCTTTTTTGGCATTATAACAAGTAAAGAATATGATTGGTTAACTTTGTCATACACTTGTACGTTTTCTTGTCAAGAATCGTATTTGCAAATCAATAATTCGGTGAAGAGTCGTTTTCACGTGTATTTATGAGATAAATATATACGTAAATATTTGGATTAGTCCAACATGATATTGAATATTCGTCTCAACAAATACCTGAGGTGCTTTACTCGGATATGGATAAGTTACAAGATTTATATGGACAAGAATTCCTTTTATCATCTTTGTTTTGTTGGCATATAATGTCGTCTCCTAAAAACTAGAACAACTTATCCACTTGATGTTGTGTTCAAATGAGCCAGGAGCAACCGCTATATTTAGCTATATTTATAGAAACTAGTCTTTTAGACATTTACAGAAATTTAGTTACTATGAATTCATTGATGAAGAGACATAAACTCATTTCTCAAAGGCCAAATGTCTCTTACAAGAAAAGAAAAAGAGGTCAAGTGTCTCTTCTAACAAAACAGGAAAAAACAAGAGATACTACATACCCACGATATCGAATAAGATTCTTAGCATACCTAACAAGCAATACATGGTGTGACAACAGTATAGTACATAGTTTTGATACTACCGGTAGCTGCAGAGAATAGTTCTTTTCTTCACCTTGCAAACTTCTAATTTCGTTCGGTTCAAGCTAATGTTTCAATCTTGACTCAAGCATCCTATAAAATAACATACATGCACTGGCTATAGCCTATAGCTTTTACAATAAACTCCTGAATTTATCATACATATATCAACCGGATTGTTTCAAGATATCGAGACGATGGCGTTGAACTGGGGACCAGTGTTAATGTCGGTGGTTCTGTTCATCATATTGACGCCCGGAGTATTGTTTCAGTTTCCGGGGAAGACCAAAGTGGTTGAGTTTGGCGGATTCCAGACAAGTGGCGCAGCTATTGTCTTACACTCTCTCATCTTCTTTGCATGCATCACAGTCTCCCTTATCGCTCTTCATATCCACATATACGCTTCCTAATCAATTTAACGTTGCAGT
Organism: Sinapis alba; assembly: GCA_012274485.2. Taxonomy (NCBI): domain Eukaryota; kingdom Viridiplantae; phylum Streptophyta; class Magnoliopsida; order Brassicales; family Brassicaceae; genus Sinapis; species Sinapis alba. Next base: position 64,384 of record MU107073.1, on the reverse strand, counting down.
GTTCCTCAGTGGCTGCATCCTTAATTTTATATCCTAATCTTTTTTGTTATAATTTTTCATCAGCTTTGATTTCTAATTAATCCCACTTACTTCTTTGTTGTTTTAGTAGTGCCTTCTATAATCATATATGATTTCATCTTTTTTTTTTTGGTAATCAAATGTGAAAAGAATGATTATATGATTTCATTTCTTATATATGAACCATCATTGCATATGCATGGACGAGACTGATCACTATTCTTTTTCATAAATTAGAATCTAAATATATATATGACTACGGATATTCCATTATTGAAGGCTAATTAACAAAATATTATTATATTAAGATATATAGTATTGACTTTACCACTTGATGAAAAGAGTTATTATGAAAAGTTGAAAACAACATATGAAACATCTTAACGGAGAAGCAATATATAAGTAAATTGATAAGTACATCTCGCCACAAACTTGCACTCAATCGGAACAAGCTATCGTCACGTCAAATGTAGTAGATGATCATTATCAAGTTTGTTTTGTTATTTTTGAACTCAACATCACCATTTCATTACTAAAGCTTTTAACTAAAAAGAAAAAAAAGAAAGAAAATGGGCTGGAGATTTGGGCTTTTAATAGTCTGAAAGGGCCCATATAATTTTACAACGACGGCCCAGAGAAATCTAGTGAATCACGATGAATTGGCTGCTGCTTCTCCCAGTAAAAATAACATAAACCCTCTCCTCTTTAAATCTGATCCCTAGCGTCGTCCACTGATCTGCGATCTTCGAAACAATGGGTTTGACGAATTTCATACTGACGGTGGCCGGAGTAGGCGCCGTAGTGATGCTATTGAAGGGCGACGTAAAGCAATCTGCCACCGTCTTGAGGCGCAACGTCAAACACATCCGCAACTGGCTCGAAGAAGAGTCTTCCGCCGCCTCTAAGTTAGCTCTCTTTCTCTCTCTCTCGATCATGATACCTTTTTTTTTATTTCCCTTTTCCGAAGGTGTTTGTTAAGGGATTGTGATATTATACCTTGAGGGTGATCATCCGCAGCTGCTAAAATTTTGAAGTAATCTTTGATTGAATTTGTATCCAAGTTTTAATCAGTCAGATAATTCAAAAACGAAACTGTAAGTTTATTTGGTGATAATCAGTTGTATGTTTGTGGTTTAACTTGAGAAAATAGAAAAAGATTTGACTATAACAATGACTTGATGAAATGGCAGTGGTTTATTGTGTGCATAAGAGGAGTGTGTGATTAATCATTTCAATGTTTGTATTAGTGATAGCAATACACAAAAGCAAAGCTTGTATGTGTGTGTGTGACTGATGAGTTTGATTGTGTTTTTTTTTTACAGGGCAGCGCAGTCGACAAAACCAAAGGAAATTGAAACAAAGGTTCCGGAGAAGGACATTCCAAAAGACAAGAATTAGTGTGGTCTTGTGCTTTTCTGTATACATACACGAAGAGCTTTTTGTTGGGTTTATGACTTTTGGTGTGCATATAAGAGAGGAGTGTGTTTTGGTTTCCATCTCTCTCACCTCTTAACGTTTGAGCAGCCCCTTGGAAGTGAAAGAAATACAATAATATTGTACCTCTCGTCTTTTGCACTTACATCGTTTTCCCTTAAGGGATTGTTCTTTATATCATGTACTCATATTGCAGCTGTAATTGCATATTATCTTAACACCTCTCTATATAATAATACTGTTGAAACAAAAAGCTGACAAGCTCGCTATAGTTTTCATTACATTTTGACCTTCTTTTAAGATTGGCAGTATAATGGGCCTTTTGTTGAGAAAGCCCAAACAGTGCAGATTGTTAAAGAAAAAAGTTTGCCTGAAAAGCCCAAGCCTCTATTCGCTTACGAGGGTAAAAAAGTAACAAGGCGCTCACCGGGACTGAGATTTTCCGACAGTAGCGGACCATGTTACTGTCGACGTTTTCGAGCTCTGCGCCAATCTTTGGTCTCGGCGAACCACCAGCATCCCCAATTGGCTGGAAGCAAGCGTACGCCAATTCCTCTTGACCTCCATAATCTTCTTTCTTCATCGCTATATTGCCACTACTTTTTTTTTTTCACAGAGTTTGGTTCGGTGGATTCTCTGAACAGGTTGAGATTTCGGAGGAGGACGAAGACTAGGTTAATCTCTTGCGATTACTCATGCCTCGAGGTGACTGGAATGTCTTCTTTCGATTTTCTCAGTGAATGTCGTTTATTTATACAGCTTAAACATTTTTTTTTTCTTTTTCCTTACTAAATCGTTTTGGTTTGTGATGAAATTGCGTTTTTGAAGATTCGGGATATATGCTACCGTCCTCCTGGAACAGAGCTGAATATTTTGAATGGTGTTAATCTTTCTCTCCGTGAGAAGAGGTTCTTTCCTTGTCTCCTCATTATATCCCACGATTTTTTTTTTCTTCTTTAGGTTCAGTGCCTTGCTAAAGAGTTTTGTGTTTCTATTCTTTATGCAGCTTTGGTTTGATTTTTGGCAAGAGTGGGAGCGGTAAAACTACCCTTTTGCAGGTTCTTTGTAATCACGAGATCTTTATCATCATACACAGCTTTGCAGCGCTGTTCTTGGAGTTTTTAGTCTTACAAACTCTTGGGGTTTTTACCTTCTTGTCTTCTGCAGCTTCTTGCTGGACTGAGCAAACCAACATCAGGTTCCATTTGTATCCAAAGGTATGGGGATGATGGCCAGCCAAATGCGGATCCTGAGTTGTTGCCCACTGAAAAAGTTGGAATTGTTTTCCAGTTTCCAGAGAGGTAGTACTCATTATATTACCTTTTGTTTGATCTTATCAGTGACAAGAAGATATTGATGTGCTGATATTTTTTTGTTGTTGTGTCCAGATTCTTTGTTGCAGATAATGTGCTTGACGAAATTACTTTTGGTTGGCCAAGGCAAAAGGGTAGTTTGCAGTTAAAGGAGCAACTGACTTCAAACCTCCAGAGAGCATTTAATTGGGTATCCCACTCCTCCTGGTTCGGTCAATGGTCATGTTGTGTCGAGTGATACTTTCTTATAGCTGCTTTCTGCTTGAATTGGTAGGTTGGGTTAGACAGCATCCCACTTGATAAAGACCCCCAGTTACTAAGTGGAGGCTACAAGCGTCGGCTTGCACTAGCCATTCAACTGGTGAGACCAAAGGTTTTCTATTATTCAAAAATTGACATTTTCTAAGCATTCTTTGCTCCTTTTAGGTGCAAACTCCTGACTTATTGATTCTGGATGAGCCCCTCGCTGGTCTTGGTATGATGGATTCTGCTTCTTCTCTCTCGTGGTTTTTGTTCTTTGGTGTTCTCTCTGCATGCATATGGTCTTCATTTTCTTTTCTTTTGCATGAAAACCATGAAGTTTTCTCATACTATGTCATCATTGATTTTTCTCTGCAATCAGATTGGAAAGCACGTGCAGATGTTGCAAAGCTCTTGAAGCATCTAAAGAAGGAACTGACTTTGCTTGTTGTAAGTCATGACCTAAGGTATGCTCAGTTTTCTTTCTCTTCGCTTTGGTGTTTATGATTTTGCACACTTTCTTTTATTTTATTTTTCTCATAAACATAGTGCCTTCTCTACAGTTTGAGCTCTTATAAAAGCCACGAATCCAATTTTTCTCCTTAAAGATTAACTGCTACTGCTTTTCACCTCTCTCGCTTTTTGTATAAAATACTTCTGCAGAGAGTTAGCAACCTTGGTCGACCAGTCATGGAGAATGGAATCAGGTGGTGTTCTTGTGGCAGAGCGTCCACCAGTTTAGTTCGATATTTACTATTATTATTGCCAGGTTCGGCTTTTACCCAGGCATACAATTATTATTGCATGAAGTTTCGAGATAGCCGCTCGTTCTTTTGCATAGGAGATAATGACATGTTACGGTTTATCAGTTGAGAGAGACACTATGTCTCTCTTATGAGATCAAAACATATAACTGGATTTGAATCAATGCTGACAAGATTGTTTTTTCTTCATTTTAGTATATCCCAAAAGATGGATATACTGAGCATTCCCGCTAAATATTTATTATTTATTATTACATAGAAGGGCGTGATGAGATATTTTGCTGCAATTATAAAACCCGGTAAATATTTATTATTACATAGAAGGGCGTGATGAACATTCCCGCTAAGTCTTGAACACACATTTTACATAATCACACCACACGATTCACACATGCATGAAATGACATAATACACTCGCACTTTTTTTAATTTGCGTTTTTCTTCTATCCCTTTTCTACAGCTCCAACACCAAGTCTGCAAAGCAATTTTGGATTATTATCTGATTCGACCACAAGCAAAAAGACTAGTTCATGCGTAAATACCAATGTATCAAAAATTGTCTTTTTAAGTAAAGATTTGAAAATCCAGAATCAGATTGTTCCTTTGAAATAAATGGAATTATGCAAATATATCAATTAGCTGGGTATGATGGTTGACTTACAGTCTTGGTCTGTTTTGATCCAGTGTTCTCCGTTTCCAGCTGAATGGGAATCTCTGAGCTCATACTGGATCCATCTTTTACTTGTCTTGTGACAAGGGCTCACCTTTTTGGACACTAGTCCAGTAGAATTTGCTTTGCTGTTTTTTGGTTCTGTCATGCTGCTGTATATTTTGCTCTCCATTATGGAGTCTTCTGGATATACTTTCCTATGGAAAACTTGTGCCATCTGCACTCACAATAAATTCAAGTTTGTAAGAAGCAAGCTTTTAGCTAGAGCTAATTCTGCAACCTTACTATAGAAATGCTCTAGCAAATGCGATAAATAAAGGTATTAAGCATCTGAAGTTTGGTGTATATTTTACACCACACGATTCAGGCATGCGTTTTAGATAATAGGCTCTGAAAAAACTGAGCAGAGAAAAAACCTCACCTTTTGGAACTTTTTCTTTGTGGAAGGTACTTCAGTTTTACCAGTGTCGGGGATCTTGGAGGATGGGTGTAGCTTTTTCAGTATCTTCTTCACAAAATGCTTTGCAGACTTGTGAGTTGAACTGGTTTGCTTCTTTTTCTCCTCATACTTGTTTTCTGAATCTTTATCCTGTACTACTGTTGCCTGAAACAGTTCTCCAAGTGATGCCCGTTCCTTCTTTACTGCAATCTTTGTTTCTGATAATTCGATTTGAGAACCAAAAAGATAATCCTGGAGCGGGAACTTCATTGGCTGATTATCATCTTCAGCATCTACTCCCTCAGCAGCCTCAATGGTGGATGCAATAGTATTAGTGTCGCTGTTCCTTCCTGATGGTTGGTTTTGTCCTTCTTTAGCTTCAGCCTCAAGGAACTTCTCCAATTCATTGCTAATGAGCTTCAGATCATTCTCTGTCACATCTGCAGTATCTGCTACCGGGTCCCCAGATGACATGCCAAATGTCGGTGTTGCTGGTTCATCCAGAAATGTTTCTCCACCAAAGGTTCCAATGGCAAGAAAGCCATGAAAAAAATCACTGTTTCTACCTTCCTTGGTTTCTGTATTTTCCTTGGATCCTGCGAAGGAGCTTTCCTGGAACAGATTAAACTGTTTGCTGATTCCAGTACTGTATCTGGGGCCAGCACTTGCTCCACCGTAAACATCTTGGCTATCAAGGGACGGATGAGCTGAAAGGGGGAAAGGACTGTTACCTGAAAAGGATTTACATGTGAAGAGAAGAGTTGTTAGTTTTCTTATAGAGAAGTGATGACAGATACTGAGGGAAAAAGATAATGCATTTGCGCAAGAAATAGAGAAAATGTCGACTTGTTGCAGTAGTCAGGTAGAGGCATCGCTAGCTAGAGTTCTGGTTTAGCTGCTCTCAGTCACGAAGTCGATGGCCAAGTGTCCGGCAATTTGAGTAGGTGAGTTTTTCTTTCAACTTTGAATCCCATTACAATGCTTTACACACGAGCACATGACCCTACTCTTCTATCAGGTCAGTTGTTTAATTTTGTACAAATGGATGTTAATGTCTAGGCCCTAAAATGCTTGCTAAGTCCTATTGCTATTCCCCTAGAATACAACATGTTTCCTATTCTTGTTCCCACGCATTTGACAGGAAAATAAGCATTTAGAGAAGTACGGTTTAATTACCAGTTGTAGCATCTTTCAGTATCTCTTTGCTATTATCACGTAACTTATGATGCATCCAGCCCCAAAACTGTCAGAAAGATAAGTATGGGTAAGTGTTGGCTACAAGTTAGTTTGATATTTTTTGTAGATATAGAACGTACCTTCATTTTCGTTTTACCACACGATACAAGAGGAGAAAGTGACATTTATAGAGAACCATGATTGCTTGAAATCCCATGATATAGCAGTGAGTTAGTTGCTAACAGTACCTCAAGACTTTTAGGTTGATGACAGTGGAGACCAACACCAAGAAAGCTACAAAATTTTGGTTGGCCATTCTCTTTCAAGATCACATCAAGAACAAGTTGGAGTAGTGGATACATGACACGGAAGTTTATTGGAGTAGCCATCCGTAATTACAATCATCTATCATCTCAGGTATTACAGTTCGATCTTGAATTGAGTTTCTATGTCATAAAACGTTGTGGATTTTTGTGGCGTTCATGAGCCATCGATATTATATTAACAAGTGGTTTTGTAAATAAAATATACATAAATAGTGGATGCAAAATGAATATTTCAAATGCTTTATGTTGTTTAGGCTCTTGAATTTTAGAAATTCTTTGCTGCAAGTTTTGATAAAACTATCCAACCATCTCATGTATAACGCTAGAAAGGAGTATGCATTCTGATTGTTATTTAGATACATAGCCAACGGGACTGGATAGTACAAACTTTTCTGTGTTAGTTATAGAAGAACAGTAAACTTTGTTGTACACTATGCTGCTTTCCAGAGAAATTAATTTAGTTTTTATTTGAAAGAAGAATCAATGCTGGCTCCTTGTTCACTTAAGAGTGATAGAAACTGCATTATGTTGAAATAGTTTCCAATGAAAAATACTGTTTCGTTCTGCTTTTGTTAACTTGTCTGTCTCTGCCAAGAAGAAAAGGCATATAGATGACTACTTGTTGTGCAGAAAAGTAAAGAAAGAGTGCTTTTTTTCAGGAAGCCTATGGAAGCCTCCGTGACAGAACAACAGCGAATACTTTTTCGTACTAGTTGATTCAGACAAGTGAAGCCGTCCACGACATCAGGTACTATATATCTGCTGCAATGTTTTGTTTCATAATGTAATGGGATTAATCTTTTTTATTAAGTATCATATACCCGTTTCCTTAGCGGTAGAAGCACATTGTTTTGGTAGATCAACTAGGAATGCTAAAGATTGGACCGTGTACACCTAGGCATCTGTGTGAAACACCATAGACAGTGATTGCAGATTATATTAGATTAGATTAGAATTGATTTGATTAGATCAGCGGGAAGAAAGACAACGATTAGGGAACAAAATAAAATGGGAAAGCAAATAAATAGGAATTAAGAAAAGAGGAAGGAAGCATCTGGGGGGTGAAAGAAAGAAACAAACAGAAGTAGTTAGTTATTGGGTATGGGACCAAGAGGGAAACAGTACGCTTTTGTTCCAGATTTAAACAAACTTACAAATGCTAAGTTTTGCAATCTCGAGTCACTTCCACTGCTCCCACTCCATTATCTTTCTTAGAGAATCTAATGGACTTGTGTCAAAATTCACGTGGACACTCGATATAACTTCATATAAGTAGATATTCTTCTTTGTCTGTTTCCCTTCTTGTTCCGCAATCATATCTTCTTTTGGTAATAATATCCAACATTTTCACTTTCCTTTGTTTCCAAGTAGGTGATGGTCTATACTATTTTCTAAAGTTGAAAGATATAGAAAGATTAAAGATATATAATCGCTTTTTCTATTATTTTTCTCTACTGTCTTCATTGATAGTGGGTCATGAGTCCCCCCTCCCTCCTACCCCAACCTGCTAAAACCCAAAATATTAGACTATTAGAGTGAATCTAGAAATATTAACTCGGAAAGCCGAAAATCTTAAAGATCCGATTCGAACCCGAATGGTTACCTAAATTGTCAGATCGGATATAGTTTACTAATCCGGTTCAACCGGGTCACCGTTTCTAATTTCCTGCCAAGTAAAAGTAAAACTTTTCCTGTAATTACTACGCTTACCGACATTTGAAGGTGATTTTTAATCTTACATGGGCCATCATGAGTTTTGACTTCTAATTAATGGGCTGGCTCACTAAGTAATATCTAACTCTTCTTTTCTCCTCTCCTACTTGTCAGCGACCGGGAATGGTGACGTCATCTACCATAAGACCTGCGGCGGAGCTCGCAATCAGGATCGGCCGGGAGCTTCTCAAGGTCTCCGCAACCTCTCGGACATGGAGTCCATCAATGGAACATACTCTCCACAGTTTCGGATTTCGTCATTCAATAAGCCCTTCGCTCGTAGCTCGAGTCATCGACCCGTTCCTCCTCAACCACCATTCCTTAGCACTCGGGTTCTTCAATTGGGCCGCCCAGCAACCCGGTTACTCTCACGACTCCATCTCTTACCACTCCATCTTCAAAACTCTCTCGCTTTCTCGACAGTTCTCCGCCATGGACGCTCTCTTCAAACAGGTCAAAACCCAGAGGATCCTTCTCGATGCCTCTGTGTATCGCTCCCTCATCGACGCGCTTCTGCTGGGTAAGAAGGCTCAGAGCGCGTTCTGGGTTTTGGAAGAAGCTCTCTCGACGGGTCAGGAGATTCATCACGATGTGTGCAATCGTCTCTTAGCTGCGTTAACGTCTGATGGGTATTCTGATTATGCCCAGAAACTGTTTGTTAAAATGCGTCAGAGAGGTTTGCCTCTCAATACACTTGGCTTTGGTGTGTATATAGGAAGCTTCTGTAGAAGTTCTGATACGAATCAGCTATTGAGATTAGTGGGTGAGGTTAAAAAGAGTAACTTTAACATCAATGGATCAATTATTGCACTGTTGATCCTCCATGGTCTTTGTAAATGTTCAAGAGAAATGGACGCTTTTTACATTCTGGAAGAGCTAAGAAACATTGATTGCAAACCGGATTTTATGGCTTATAGAATCATAGCTGAAGCGTTTGTAGTAACTGGGAATCTTTACGAGAGACAGGTTGTCTTAAAGAAGAAGAGAAAGCTTGGTGTAGCACCGAGAAGCAGCGATTACAGAGACTTCATCCTGGATTTGATCTCTGCTAAACGTTTGACTGAGGCTAAGGAAGTGGCTGAGGTGATTGTGAGTGGGAACTTCCCCATTGATAATGATATCTTAGACGCGTTAATTGGATCAGTCTCTGCGGTTGATCCAGATTCCGCTGTTGGATTCTTGAATTTCATGGTGATAAACACAGGGAAACTGCCTGCAATTCGGACTCTGGGCAAATTGAGTAAGAATCTTTGCAGGCACGACAAGGGCGACCATCTGATAAAGGCTTATGAGGTTTTATCAAGCAGAGGTTATTTTTCAGAGCCTGAGAGTTGCAGTCTGATGATATCGTTCTTGTGCAAGGCCGGGAGAGTTAGAGAAGGGTACAGTGCTCTACACGAAATGAAGAAGAAAGGGTTTGATCCAGACGTTTCACTCTATAACGCTCTCATCGAAGCGTGTTGCAAAGCGGAAATGATCCGTCCAGCAAAGAAACTGTGGGATGAAATGTTCGTAGAAGGATGCAGAATGAATCTGACTACGTATAATGTACTTATCAAGAAATTGTCAGAGGAAGGCGAGGTAGATGAGTCTTTGAGGCTGTTTCAGAAGATGCTTGAGAAAGGGATAGAACCAGATGAAACAATATATACGTCTCTCATTGAAGGCCTATGCAAGGATACAAAACTTGAGGATGCTTTGGAAGTCTTCAGAAAGTGTATGGAGAGGGATAAAACAGTTGCGAGAAGAGTGTTGATCACATTTGTCTTAAACCTATGCAGCAACGGTGAGAGAACAAATATATATATATCTTCTAGGTTTCATCTTTAATTGCCTTACAAGTCAAGTTTGTGACTGATTCGTTTTGTGTATGTGTGTAGGCCATTTTGGTGAGGCGTCTCAGCTGCTGCGCGAGAGAGAACATATGGAACACACAGGTGCACATGTAGTGTTGCTGAAATGTGTGGCTGATGCGAAAGAGGTTGAGATTGGAACCAAACATATGAAATGGATCAAAGAGGTGTCGCCATCTCTTGTTCACACCATTTGTTCTGACCTTTCAGCGTCTTTCTGTTCATCATCGGATCCTGATTCCATTCTTCCGTTTATTCGTGCACTTGAGCACACATAAATGCACACCAATAGGCAAATTTATTATGGTGTAGATCCTATGACTGTAACCGAGTTGTCTGGGTGAATGTATACATTACAAGTCTATGTAAGAATTATCCTAATGAGTATTTTTTTTCTTACGTTATATGCAATTTAGGTTCTTCTGTGTAATGATTCAAAGTGTTATTGATGTAAGAGGTTGTAATAAACCTTTCTAACTCAAGAGATGTGGTCTTCTAGTTACTCTCTGACTTTTGAGTATATGTATTCATAAGTATCGAAGAGAAGCAAATCTGCGAAGCTATTGGATCAGGTATGTGCATCTCAACTCTGACGCAACGGTCGGGTCAAATCACAGTTTATTTGCTGGTGGGTGTCCACGTCATCTGGAGTTGGGACCACTGAGACAGTTATTTTCCTGCAGTTAACAGTTATTACGGTTGAGATATGGGTCATGAAGGAACCTTACTCCTGTCTTAATTTGCCATTGAATTTTGCAATTCAACAGCCAAAGTTATGAACCTAGACAAAAAAAAGAGAGATAGCTATACATACATACATATAGAACATATCCCAGAGACAGTGATTACTATATTATATATTATACATTAATGTGATTAAGATAAGTTAAAGAGCTAAGCTTAAAACAAACGCACACTCTTCTCCCCTGATCAGCAATACTATGATTAACCTCATTTTTTGTGTTCTTTGAAACCAAAAAAGTAACAAACAAGAAAAAGAAAACGCAGAAGAAGGTGGAGATGGGGTCAGAGCCAGAGAGCACCAGCATCTCTGAGAAGAGGGACGAGTGAGCCGTTGATATGTGAAGCCATCACTCTCTCCATCGATCCTACCATCTTCCCACCAATGAATACCACCGGAAGTGCCCCCGGTGAAGTGACGCTGCCGCTGCCGGAGCATCCAAGGAGGGCTCGGTGGATATCGACGCCGTAAGGGTGGAGGTCAAGCTCATGGACGGTGGGACTGACTCCCATTCCGCGGAAGAGACGCTTGACGGCGTGGCACATGGAGCAAGTGCTCATGCTGAATATAACCACCGCATTTTCTGCAGCCATAGACTCTATCCTAACTAGAGTTTCCGATGGAAACACTCCCATGTTGTTCACCTTATTATAGGACAGTGAGTTCCGAGTCTCGGTTTTGTATTGCATTTTGTCTTTCTCAGTTAGAGAGAGTGTGTGTGAATTGGTTGGGATGTGAAAAGGGTAAGAGGCATGCAGACTATTTATAGAAGGTGAATTTCTACATATGATTGGTACATTTTATTATCTCTTTATTTTAAATTCCAAATGATAACAAAGTAACTGATGTGATAACTGATAGCCATGGAATATTTTTGTTTGAAACGCAATCCAAATAGAGAATCGATATAGCTAGGAATATGTTTATTTATATATGAGTGGAATATGTAATCAGGATCGAATTTTTGTGTAATCATTTATCGTAGGTTCAGTGGGGATATATAAAATTAAGCAAAATTCATACACAAATAGAAATAAAGGAGGCATCAAAATGCTTGGAGTGACCTTTTAAAAAAGAGAGGACACCACTAATTTTGATATAGTTGCAAAGCATTACTTGCCAGTGTCTTTTTTTTTGTAACTTGAATGTCAGTGTTTCTTGATGTATGGAAACTACAATTTGGCATGTGTTCTTGCTAACATCTTTATATTTATATTTGGTAAAACTAAAAGTAGCAAGTTCTGTTAAATAAAACTGCAGTATTCATATAATATAGTAAGTTCACTAATAAAAGTCTGTTAGAAGGTTGAATTCAAATGCAGTTTTGGCTTCCATCATGAATGCTTCTGCCTTTTTTATCTGCAAAGTTTCCTTCTTTTTTCTGCATAGGCATTTCAGGAAAGGTATTTTCGGGATCATCAAAAAGCATTTGTATCACAACAACATCAACATCGCCTAGAACAAGAAGAATGTGAAGTAGTTCCAAGTCTTAAGACACATTCTTAGCTCTATCTCTGTGTTGCATTAAGAAGAGGTCTCAAAGAAGGCAGAGTGAAGAGCTCTCACACATTTCTCTGCCTCTTCATCATTCCCTATCAATGAAATGTTACCTGACAAAACACATTTCCACTCATCATCAAACCAAACAATGACAATAGTATATTCATCAGTATTCACACAAACATGTAGCAGCAAAGTTTCAACCTTAGATACACCCTACGAGATCATCTGCACATTCACTCCATTGCTTCTAAGTACTTGGAAAACATGTTGACTGTAGTTAACTCTTACTCTCTTTCTCTAATATGAGTGATGCTTTTTGAACATTTAATATGGAAAGATGATTGATCTGCGCTGAAGCAGTTTCACAACAGCAACCTTCTCTAGCTCCTCCACAACATGACCCAGCTCTTGTTCACACCCAAACATTTTATCAATATTACATATGACACTAAACAAAACTAGCTACCACAGTAAACGGAGCCCGCTGAACTAACTCTGTACCGCAAAGCTTCACTGGAACCAATGTCAAAGATATACCAACTTCACTTGTTGCCACAACATTCACTGATATGCCTAAAATCTTCAAATGTGGTAAACACTTGCACACAGACGATACGTATACTTGCGGTGAGATATTAAACAAAGTTGATCTGGTTTCCTGGAGTATTGGGGTTGTACGAGTTCTTAACTCTCACGGGATTCTCACCATCTCTTTCTGGACTCATCGACAGTGGATGCAACACCCGCAAGGAAAGATGCATCATACTGCCAACAACAAGCAAACAACCCAGCCATCAAGTAAAATGACTCATAAATTGTGAGAATCGACACAATCTCAAGTTTCTCTTAAGTTGTTTGACAAGCTCAGATTTGACTTATGAATTATTATGAAAATCGACACACTCTTACTTCTTCTCCTGCACCTACTTTAGATATCAAAACAGTGTCGATATTGACATAACGTGAGGAAAGACTTGCTACACTCGGTTCCAGTTATCATGAAAGAAAATATTCCATTGATGGAAAAATGTTGAAAAGGATAACAGAAGAGTAATGAGACAAGGAAAACACACAACAATCTCAAAAACTGCCCTCGCCAAGGACAGACACTTCAAGCATTCATGTAATGATTCAGTTTGTAAAGCAAAACTTTTCCTCTAGCGTTTCCCATAGCCATGAAGCCACTTCCGGGGCTGAAGTCCAAGCAGCGAGGGAAATCCATCGGTGGTTTTGACGGTGGCCAGTTTGAGAAGACGGTTAGGGACGGAACATGGACCAGCTTTATACTGTCTTTATTCATCCTTGAAATTATAGCTAGAATCTGACCATCATGGTTGAACTTCATGAAATCTATCATGGAAGTGAGATTGTCCACTGTCTTTATTGGCTTTCTTTTGCCTCCTAAAAACTCATCTTTCTTGTAAATGTTCACGATCCCTCTATCTGTCCCAGACGCAAACAACGCTCCGTTTGGTGAACTGCAAAGCGAAGTGCCACACGTGCTGCCTTCATCCACACCTTTGTATAAGCACTTCATTGTTCTCAGATCCCATATGTAGACTTGACCATCGCCTCCTGAGCTCAGCAGCTGCTTCCCATCATCACTGAATGCTAAGGACCTCACTGAACCGTTCATCTTTAAGGTTCCCGTCAGCTCTTTGGTTTTTGTGGACACAAGTAAGATATAACCTTCGTTGCCTATGAAAGCTATGGTCTTAGAGTCTTGTGACACTTCAAAACTTTCCAAGCTTTTCTCCTCTCTACCAACCAAAGGACCAATCTTGTCAAACTTTGCATTCTCCAAATCAAAGCTGTAAAAGTACTTCCTCCTTCCAGACACAATAACCTGAGAGCCATTGGGCAAGAAAGCAGCTTTATGAATGGGACAATCCTCAAGAAAAATGCTCTGTATCTTAGTGTTCCTCTTTCCATCAATCTGGAAAAACCTCAACCTTCTATCCGATCCAGCAGTGAGAAGCAGCTGAGCGTTTTGATGGAACTGGACAGAGTTAATCGGAGCGTTTGAATGATCTGCTATATTGGCATCCGCGTGTTGTGAGTACTCAAGAAGACCAGAACACAGCTTGGAACCACCAGACTTCACCACAAGATCTTCATTTGTTCTGAGTACATCATCATCATCTTCTCCATCATCTGAAGAATCTCCATCCATGATTTGAGAATCAGTCCTAGCCCATTCTGTTCCAGGGTTAAGCTTAGCGTGATGAGCTCTCAGCCTAGCAATGTACTCAGAACCAGAGATCAAACCCTCATTCTCCTCTTTCCTTAGCTTCCTCAGACGGTTTACAGTACCAATATCAATGTTAATCTCTTTCTCTTCTTCATCTTCCCAAGCAGCTTCTCCCTTTTTAACTAGAACTCTCTCATCGTCTGAAACTTGCTCATCATCATCATCTTCGTAATCAGGACTCTGCTTCACAGCAGAGCGATCTACATGAAACAAATCACCTCCTTCCACATCTCCTTCTCTCTCACCAAACGAAACAGGGTTGTAAAGAGACCCAAACAACAAATTCTCAAGCTTTTTCATTTCAACCTGCTCAGACTCTCGTTGCTTCTCCTCCTCCATCTTCCTTCTCTTTGCCCTAACGTCATCTTCTGACTCTTCTCTTCTAACCTTGCTCGTCGGAGCGTTCTGTGATAACGTACTCATCGCTCAGTTTCCACAAACTAACTGCTGTATTCAAAAGAACCAAGTATAAGATTCGCACACAAGTTCCAAGAGCTTAAAATTAAAACCTAGTTTCAGTAAGGATTACTACAAAAAGCTAAAACTTTAACCTAAGCTACGACTTACATCGGTGTCGGCGAGAGGTTCTCTCTTCTCTGTAAGAGAATTAGGGTTTTAAGAGGTTTTTACGAAGATGTCGTTACATGCTCTTTAATGGGTGGGTCAAACAACGGTGTGTACGCGACACTTGAAAAGCCCATGGGCCATAACAGCGGGTGTACGCAACCCTTGAAAAGCCCATGGGCCATAACAGATAAAAACTATTACAAATGGCATTTCGTTATTATTAATATGCAAGGTATATGCCTTGTTCCAACGGAATCTAATGTTTTCAACAAAATAAATTAGAATATATCGTTACATGCCTTTTCTATGGGTCAACGGCGTGAACTTTACGACCCTTGAAAAGCCCATGGGCCATGACATGTTAGAGAATAAAAAATTACTATTATAGATGGTATTGTTGTAATTGTTCCGAAGTATATTCCAACGGAATCTAATCGCCCAATAAAGAGACGAGATTCATGAGGTAATAGTTATCATTGGTGGCAGCGTGAGATCGGACATCGACAAAACACCGTGCTCTCATCTTATCTCCGTCCTCCGTCGCGATGGAAACGCCGAAGACTTCTCTGATCCCTAGCTTCCTCTATTCCTCATCCTCCTCATCGCCGAGATCTATTCTCCGCGATCAGGTGCTGAACGCCAATGCCAACACCGCGTTCACATCCTCCAATCTCGAGAAGTCTCCTTCTCCGGCGACGACGATGCTGTCTCGGAAGAGTTTCCTTATTGCATCTCCCACTGAGCCAGGGAAGGGGATTGAGATGTACTCGCCTGCCTTCTACGCCGCGTGTACCTTCGGTGGAGTTCTCAGCTGTGGTCTGACTCATATGACCGTAACCCCTCTCGATCTCGTCAAGTGTAATATGCAGGTTCGTATGTAACTCCGTAGATCCATTATCATTCGTCTCTGTGTTGAGATCTGCGTTTTGGAATTTTGTTGTTTCTATGACTCTGGTTAGTTGAGTGTTCTGTCTGAATTTTACTTGATGTGGATTGATGTCTTGCAAGTAACACTTGATGTTATTACGTTGCTAAACAGATTGATCCGGCCAAGTACAAGAGCATCTCGTCTGGTTTTGGGGTTTTGTTGAAAGAGCAAGGAGTCAAAGGCTTTTTCCGCGGATGGGTTCCCACTCTGTTGGGTTACAGTGCTCAGGGTGCCTGCAAGTTTGGATTTTACGAGTTCTTTAAGAAGTACTACTCTGATCTTGCTGGACCTGAGTACGCTGCCAAATACAAGACCCTCATCTACCTCGCTGGTTCTGCCTCTGCTGAGGTTATTGCCGATATTGCACTTTGTCCCTTTGAAGCTGTTAAGGTCAGGGTTCAGACACAGCCTGGATTTGCCAGGGGAATGTCTGATGGGTTTCCCAAGTTTGTCAAGTCTGAAGGATTCGGAGGGTGAGTTTTTGGACACCAATAATGTTTTCTTTCCCCTTGTTACAGTTAGCTATTTGTGTCTGATTTCGTTTCTTTCTTGTTTGTGTGTTGCAGCTTGTATAAAGGTCTTGCTCCACTCTGGGGACGTCAGATTCCTTGTAAGTTCTGTCCTCTCTTTTGAAACTTGTTGGACAGTATATGTTTTCTTTCTCGTTTTGGTCATGAAGAATAATACATGATTCGTTACAAGCATTGTGTGTTGATAATATCTGGAAATGTGACAGACACCATGATGAAGTTTGCTTCATTTGAGACCATTGTTGAGATGATCTACAAGTATGCAATCCCCAACCCAAAACACGAGTGCAGCAAAGGTCTGCAACTTGGAGTTAGTTTTGCAGGAGGTTATGTTGCGGGAGTGCTTTGCGCAATTGTCTCCCACCCTGCAGATAATCTAGTTTCATTCCTCAACAATGCTAAGGGAGCAACCGTTGGAGATGTAAGTCAATATCTTGAACACAAGAGAGTCATAAACTGTTGATTTGTTATTCTGTAGGATTAATATTGAATTTTGTATGTGATGAAATGTTGTTGCAGGCGGTGAAGAAGATAGGAATGGTGGGACTGTTCACAAGAGGGCTTCCACTAAGAATTGTGATGATAGGAACATTGACTGGAGCGCAATGGGGTTTATACGATGCCTTCAAAGTGTTTGTTGGCCTGTAAGATCCTCTCTCTCCTTACTTCCTTTCTTCCTTCCTTCCTTCCTTCAATACCTTTCTTAAAAGTGAAGAGTGCAAAAACTCATTTATTTATGTTTTATTTGATTCAGGCCAACCACCGGTGGTGTTGCTCCAGTCCCTGCCATCGCAGCTGCTGAAACCTAAGTCTAAGCCTAAGACTAAACGATGGTGATAAAAATTTAGGATTTTTGTTTGAAAGAATAAAAAGAAACGTATGGCAGTGGGGAAGAGTAAGCTCATCCTCCGGATTCCAACTTGATTCATTTTTTTGAAAATTTGTGTTCTTGAATTGACGATAGTGCTTTCTCTTTTCACAATACTATCTCCCTATTTTTGTTTGTGTGATGTAATCTTAAAAGATGAGCGGGACACACGCCAAGATAGAGAGTGTGGGCACACCCACTTACTACTTTTGTTCTTTTTCATTTGGAAAAAATCTCTTTTGGTTGCTCTCCCCAGTTTACAGTTTTAGTTTTGCCGTCAAAAGTTACTCCAGCTAACAGTATTTATGAAAAGAGATAAAAAAAAAACTAAAAAAAGAAATTAAATCGCCCACCGTGGGGCTCGAACCCACGACCACAAGGTTAAGAGCCTTGCGCTCTACCAACTGAGCTAGACGGGCTTTGGTGGTCTTTGCTATTGTAGATGCTTCTTGTTTTAATGCACTACGCTGATAGTTAACAAAACCAATGTACATGATTCGCTGATAAATAAATAACCTCAATTTTGTTTCTGTGAACAAACTAAACCTGTATATGTTCCAAGTATCAGAGCATTTATCATTTTCATAATGCGAAAGAGAACCGAAACAGCGTAAAAGGTTTGCTCATAATGAAAGCCATCGTATTTAGGAATCTATTGGTTTTGTATTTCTTTGTAACACGGACGAAGTCATTCAACGTAGGTATCTCAAATCATCATTGACAACGTGGAGCTGCAGAAAAATAATTAAAAAGCAGAAGGCAGGATTAAAATTTTTTTTAGAAAACTCCATGACTATGCTCTCAAAAAGACGTTATTACGCAAAACCAAAATAACTCTTTAACATAGTCCTCTGCAACACCAAAGTGAAAGTGTGTTCTACGTTTCTTACAAGTTTCGAAACTGTGTTTTTAACTGCTAACACCAAAAAAAGAAAAGAAGCATCGTCCCAACCATTCTTAGATTCATTTCACTAACTTAGCGCTTCTTCTTGCTGCCCGCTTTTGCTGCATTGGACTTTGAAGGTGTTGCTACCAAGTATATGAACAAAACCACCATCGATATCACTGAAACAAGTGATCCATATTTTGCCAGAATCCTCTGCAAACAATTGAAACACAGTAAGATTACAACTTACTTTCGATAATTTCACATAGAGGAGAGAATTATTACACATTGAGTTACCTTGGCCTGAGATTAATTAATTATAGCAGCATCAAGAGCAACATCCAAGGCACAACACAAGACAAAAACGAAAGTCAATAATGAGAAGAAAAAGGCGTAAAGGATAGGACAGAAAGAAGGGTCCTTATAAAATATAAAATGTTTTACCAGGGCAAGCGGGTCAGTTGGAGGTATGTCTGCGAGGATGTCTAGAGGTAGTATTGGAGTTGAGTAGGCTTTCTACAAACAAGAAAACCAAAACACATAATCACATCACATGAACGTACTTTTAATAAAACAATGATCACTACAAGACTAACAAGTCATTCTGATAAGAAAGATTAATTGGATTTATCAACTTATAAAGATTAGTCGGTGCTAGAAGTTATGGATAGTTTGTTATGAAGTAAGGTTGTCATTTTTATGTTAATTTATTCATCTGAAAGAAGAAGAAGGGAGGCAAACCTGAAGAGCTGTCTTTGTGGGGATGCGGAAAGTAACAACAGTAGGGGCACCATAGAAGAGCCCTTTAACCTTAGCCTCAAGTTCGAAAGAATGAGACAGAATACCTCCTCTGCGTGCATAAATCAGAATAGTGACGAAAAAAAAATCTTAAGCAGCTACAAAAACATTAATTGTTTTATAGGAAGAAGAACTCACGCATCAAGTCTCTCCCATGATCTTGAAGTGTTTCCATTAACAACTTCAAAAGTTTTCTTAACCCAGCTATTATCAACCAGAGTCACATCATACGCCGTCCTGAGATCAAACACCAAAAAAAACATCTCAAAACGTTTAGCCGAAATTCATGGGAGATCAGATCATAAGACGTTTCGTTTTAATAGCTATCCGCACGTCACCAATCTATACAGCAGATCTAAGGATAGGGAAATTCTACAGTAGCTAATCTCTTCATGCAAATAAGCTATCCGAATCTAAACCGGATCGGAAACGAAAGCATATATAAATCAGATACGAGAAACTTACGCAGATCCTTGATTGTAGATATCGAAGGAGACGAGGACGCGCTCGACGCCAGATTTGAGCCTGTTGAGAGTAGCTTTCTTGTGAACCACCATGAACGGCATTTCCGAGGTCGCAAACGAAACGGAGACGAGCATGAAAACCGCCATGGCGGAGATCAGAAGCTTAGCTAAGGGGATAGCCATGGTGTGTGATGATGATCTTCGTTGTATGCGAAATACAGATCTGCGATTAGTTTCCTCCGCTCGTGAACCCTCCGACGACGATATAAACCACACACTCAGAAAGATAAAAAAAAGTCAACGATGGGCCCAATTGTTTTCTTTACCTAATCATGGGCCTTAACAAGAGGCCCATTATATTTAATAAATTGCATTTTTTCGCTTGGAAGTAAATCTGGAGGGGATTATGGAGCTCTTTACAATGAAGAGATACAGTGCAAGTTGTGTAACACACACAGCCTGTCTCCTGTCACGATCTATAAAATGTTTCTGCTCTAAAACATTAGATTTCTAATGGAGTCAGATATTCCCTGGAGTATTGTATTAACATTGTTATCATTTTCTGTTGATTATCTCGTTTAATAACAATACAGTCAAAAAAGAAGAAGAAAATAATATACAGTCTACGCGCTTGCAAATCTCTGACAACGTGATAATGTTTATACTACAAGCCAACGATCCATTCATTCAGTGTCATTTGACCTAAGAAGAAAACTTAGAGTTAAATACTTAGGATAAAAAGAATAATGAAAAATATGATCAAGGATGAGTTTCTCTAATGCATAAAACTCTTGGATTATCTAACAGAGTTTAGTGGACCACAATTTCTTTTTTTTTTTTGTGGGGAGAAATGTGCTCTTCGAAGAAGAATTAATTTAACACAGTGTAAACATCATCTTAGATGATATATGGACTTTAGAATTCAAAATCTAGTAATCATTCAAAAAAAAAGGAAAGAGAGATTTGATTATGTTAATCGAGATGACCGAAACTTAGGAAGTAAGAGCATCCGCAGAAGCAGTGTCTCGTCGAAACTTAGAGATTCATACAAAAACTTTTTCGTAAAAAAACTTTTATTTAAAATATTATTATTTTTAGTGAGAAACTCTCGACGAAATACTCTCACTAATAATGTTCTAAATGAGCAAAAAAGGGAGTAGAAAATAAAGATAGGAGAGCCAATTAAATTTTGGCAAGTGGTATAATGAAAATTTACTTATTTCCAGAAGACAAATAATTAAAACTTGGATTAAAACCAGAAGGCATGTGCAGTTTCTTTCTTTATTATCTTTTTATGGTTAACTAAGATCATATATCAAGCCATTTGCCATAAAATAGAGCATGTGGGTGGATTGCATCCAAAGCTCAAACCTATAAGTAACTCTGTTTCCACCTTCTTCTCTCCCAACATCCTCTAGAACCTTCAAACCAACCTTCATCCTTCATCACATGCCTCTTCTGTTCTTCTGTTAGCTATCTGAGATTCTCTTCCACATGTTTTCATTTTTTTATCATTCATATATGTTACCTGATGTTTTTCAATGTTGCTTATATATGTATCCCCATATGTAGGGTGGTGATATCTTCTTACCAAAGATCATAACATAAAACAAGATAGCATGGGGTGTGGTATGTCTGCTTATGGTGGTGTGGGAAGGAAGAACAAGAAGAGGATCATTCAAGAATCTGTAGTGTTTGTTCTACAGCTCCGTGTTCCTGTTCAGTCTGATCTTCAGCGCCAACTCAAAGGCGTTGCTCCCAAGACCACCATCGACCGATTGGCATGTCTGAGGAATCAGATTCAGTTGGTAGCTGAGGACACAGGTAACGAATGAATGATACCTATCTTCTTCCTCTTTACTTGCGTTCTAAGAAACGTGTTACTACTATTTTGAGAATCATATTCAAATGTTTCGGTTTACATTTGCAGGTGGCTCTGCCATCTCTGAGCTACGTGCAGCTTTGGAGGAGTACTTGTCTCTTCTCACCCGTCTTATCAAGAAAAGTACCGGTTCACAAATTTTGAATAAGTTAATAGATTAGAGTGTTGTAAAACCAAATGTTCGTATCAGAACTTTTTAACTTTGTAGATAACGATGGGATGGAGGGATGCGTAGAGTTCAAATGGAAGCCCCTTGGAGATGGTCGAAGAGTAAGTTCGTTTTGTTAGTTCTTTTACTTTAAATTATGTTGAAGTATGAATTAATTATATATGTTGTTGAAAACAGGCAGAGTTATGTTTCACAAACCTTTGGATGGAGGTGATGACAGTGATCCACATGATGGCTGCTTTGGCATTGGCTGAAGCTAACTCTCTTATGATTCCAAAGGATTGTTCTGCTTCTGGCCATGGCGTCCGAGTGGTCTCCAGTGGTTTGGCCTCTTGGATCTTCACACGTATCTTTTACTTCTGTTTTTTCTGTTTGTCCAAACCTGATTACTATGTCACTTTTGAATAGGTTGCAAGAGAGATGCGGTTGACTTGCTGCTCAAGGCGTCTGGATACTTGGAGTTCTGCACCCGAGAGATTCTGCCTCGCATTCCTCTTGATATAAAGTATGAAGCACAACAAATTTGAGAAAGTCTAGGATCAAGCTTTGATCACATAAAAAAACTTACATAGCTGAACATTTATTTGCAGGAGTAAATTGCCAGATGACATGCAAGAAAGTGTTTTGCAAACTCTCTCTATCCAAGCACTTGGCCAGGTTACACTCTTTGAAACAATGACTCCTAAATATCAACCTTGTATGTCTTTTAGTTTGCTATTCTCATTGAATCTCACTGCAGGGAACTGAGATTCAACTTGGGTTGGCAGTTAATAGCAAGAAGGCTACACTGTCTGTGAAGAGGAGACTTGCATGTGAGCAAGTCATCTATTTCTCTCAGGTCTTTCTCATATTTTAACACATCTTTATCTCCTTGGTAACTTGGGGCATGCTTTTGGGACAGTCATGGGTTTTTCCCCTAATCTTCTTCTCTATTAACTCCTTATAAATGGACCCATTATCATTTCAGGCATATCAATGCTTGTCTGGTTGTGACGTAGTCAGCCATGGGTGCGCCAAAAAGCTTCTCCTCTTCATCTTTTGGAAGTTTCTGGAAGCAAAAGTATGTATGAAAGCTATGGTTGGATCTGTGATTTTGCAAACCATAAATGTTTACTAAAAAGTTTCATATAATTTTATTTTATTTTCTTAATTTGGGGAACTATGTCTAAGTATACAACCTCCAAAAATCACAAAGACTATAAAACTAATGTTTCATCGGGCTGCGCCCTCTGACCAACGCTCTTGTTGGAAAGTGATCATACAGATCATCTAAACATGATCTCTATTGTTCTATTATAAACCAATCTCTCTGTTATGATATGTTTTTCTTCTTTAACAGGCTGCGGCATACTACTACCATGGACTGGTAACAGACAAGGGAAGTGAGCCAGCTAGCCACGCGAGCGCAGTGTGTTGTTTCCTCGCAGCTTCAGAGATCCTAGGAGAAAGCAAGAAGGCCTGTCTTAGCTTCTGTTTGTCTCCTCCTGTAACCAGGTTTGTGTGTTTATTATAGATATATCCAACATTCACTCAACAAGTGAACTGTGTATTGAATCAGCATGTTGTTGTTGTTTTTTGCCAGGGCTCCTCCTATGTGGGGGGTTATGAAGCATTTGAGCCAGAAGATTCCAGAACTTGCTTTTAAAAAATCTCAAATGTATGGATACTTGCTTAAAGAAGAGGAAAAGTAAGCGTTATAATTAAACTAAATAACAGAATCAAGTATATTAGGTGGAGCAAAACTGATGATTATGGTAAACCACAGGGTAATGCAGAGTTTGCCAGAGCTACCAGACTTTCAATTGTCACTGATACCAGAGGAGTTTGGACTGCCTGAAATCGAAGCCGGCTCTTTTGCTAGAAAACCAGACCCATTTGCTTATTGAAAACTAGTCTGAGAATCATGATGATGTCTGATGAGGAACTTGATCAACGTTGAGCAGCACTCTCTACACATAATCATTGGATATTTCACCACTTATAATTGTAATGTAGCATTGTTATTCTAGAGTTACTTCTTTTACACTAGTTTCTTGTCAGACACAAAACGAATCTGATACGTACACTTGAGTACTATCTATCTAATAATTTTTGCTAATAAGGAGGAATTTTGAAGGTTATAAGTTATAACTTAAATAAGAAATTTTTTTTGTTACACAACAAAATGTTACTCCCTCCCTCCGTTCCATTAAAATAAATATTTTTAAAAAATAAATTGTTTCACAAAGATATATTTTGTATGTTTTCTATACAAAAATTACAAATTTCAATAAAATTAATTGAATTTATCGAAAGACTATTAGTTAAAATACATTGAAATTTGATCATTTCTAAAAATGATGTATGATTAATATGTTTTTTTTAATGTGTGAAAACACCAAAACATACATCTTTAAGGAACTTCAGACTAGTTAAAAAGAATAAAAAAAATAATAAGAAAATTTTGTCAAAAAAGATGACGTTTAGCTGTGTTGGAGTAAAAGTGGTTGTTATGTGAGACATTTAGCTGGGTTGGAGTAAAAGTGGTTGTTATGTGAGGTGCTAAGAACGGCACGCAGTTTACTCGTTTTCATTGGAAATAGCTTTAGCATGAGTAGAGTCACGTGTGGGTAATGATGAGATGTTGGATTCGCGCACCGCGCACGTACCAACTTTGTGGAGGAGGCGGCGGTTAGGGAGTTTTAGGCTAATCGGAAGACAGTGACAATCTCCGACAGAGACATGATCGGATGTTGTCGCCACCGTCAGAATAAGGAGAAAAATGCAATGATGATTTAGATTCTCACTAATCGCAATGGATCATCCATAAAAGAAAAAAAGTATTCAGTTTAACACAGAGATTTGTTCGATTATAAACTAAAACCGAAACGGATCATCATCAAAAAGGTATCAGCCAGCCAGCTAAGATTATCTTAAAAGTTAGGAGATGAACACAAAAAGAGAGAGAAGGCAAACATAACATAGCTCCAAAGTTGTACTTAAAAGAGAGAGACCTGAACAAGACAAAACAGAAAAGCATTCAGAGATGTAGAGAAAGATCCAGCTGTGACTCGTCTTCTTCTTCTTCTTCAATGACGCCGGAAACCTCAAACGGATACCCATACGGATACGGATACGGGTCATACCCAGCCACCATCATCGTCGTCTGTTGATGATCCGGTACGCTCCATGCCGATACTTGAGGTGGGTTAGTAGGGTAAAGATTACATGGGTAGGGATATTGAATGAACATCGCTTCGTCGTCGAGAGTGTTTGGAGCATGATCAGAAACAACGCCGAGGTTACGACGAGCAGCGGCGCGTTCGCGTTTGTGGGCGTTTTGGTGACCGCCGAGAGCTTGGGAGGTGTAGAACTTGCGTGGACAGTATTGGCACGGGAAGAGACGGTTGAGTACTGTCGGATGTTGAGGTCCCGAGAAGGAGTGTCTCTTGCTCGAAGATGATCGATGTTTTGATGGAGGACCCACGTAATGTTGGAGAGACGACGGTGGTGGTGGTGGTGGCTCTGCCATTTTCGAGGCTATTAGCTACAGAGAGAAAGAGAGAGAGAGAGAGAGAGAGAGAGAGAGAGAGAGAGAGAGAGGTTTTATGGAAGGGTTTAAGCTCTCTTCTTTGTTTGTTTGCGTCGTTTGTTACAGAGAATATCTGCTTTCAAAATTACTATTTTGCCCCCCTCAGTGCCTTCTCTCTTTAACTAATTTCACAGATCCCAATTAATCCTTTTGCACCAGCCATATATGCATATAATAGATTCATACATGTACTTCCTCTCCAAGTTACATTATGAGCTAAGAAATTAAATTAATATAACAAAATTAAAGAAAATTAATTTGTAGCGTCGTTGAAGGAGTAGTATTGAGATGACGAGACTGTAAAAAAAAATCGTTTTAATTGGATTATGTAAACTGTGATTGCGTGTTGCTTGCTAATCTTTTTAAAATCGTTTTATTGTCCTGTGAAAATAAATAAAAAACATAAATATAGAAAAAAAGAGATTGGTTGCTTTTTGTTCTTCGACTGTTACATCCTGCTAAAAGAGAGATCATATGGAACGACACGTGCTGACTAGACAGTTGTGAGCACTGTGCAGTACACATACACGAGTGAACACACCTCACAGGCTCACACTTTTGAGCTCATTAAGAATTTGAAATCGTTATCAATACTTTTATTTAATGTTGTTATTAAATGAGACTGTTTGTTTGATTGATATATGATAGTACATGGTGGTTGTTGTTGTGATGGATGCCAAAGAAAATAAGAAGGAAAGAAAGAGGGACAAGCTCCAAGATGAAATTGCCAAACAAGGAAAGCTTCTATGTTTCTCCAACTCTCTTTATTCTTTCCATTTTCTTACTACTTAATCTATCACTCTCTTTTTAGTTTCTCATCATTGCCTTTCTATTTTTTTTTTACTTCTTCTGCTCATTTCTTTATTGGACTTACACACGCCTTTACACATATCTGTTTATGTTCACTCTAAGCCCAACATATTAAGCTCTTTAAGGCCCATAAAGATGCTAGGCTTATTGACTATAGTAATAAAGCTTCCCACCCAAACTACTCTGTTAATGACCAGTTTCAGATCAACAACAGGTCTACTTATTTTTAATCTTTTATCTCCGTACTTCAAAAACACATAGTTTCCAACAAGTATTATTATAAAAGTTCATTTCAAAATGCTATCTAATTGGGTAGAGCGGCTTCTTACAAAATCAAATTATGATATACTGGTGCCTTAAAAGTTAAATCTATGGTACTTGGCTATTTTTTACTTTTTATTTTTCAAATCAGAGAAGTTATGTGGTTTTTTGGGTCATTGTGCTTAGATAAACCATAATCATCTATTAAATTGTGTAAATGGCTACAAACCTTTTTTTTTGTTTACATATACAGAAAAACGAATGCTATTTTCTAAAAATGCATCATTTTAAAATAAAATAACAGTTCTATATAGCATCTTATTTATTTTTTTAAGTAGCATTGTTATATAGGGAAATGGTACTCTCTCCAGCCAAGCATTTTTAAAAACAGAAAGTTTTGTTCATTTACTTGAATAATTTCCACAATATTGTTATATATGCCTAAATGATTGTTTAGATATATATATATGATCTGGCTGTGATTAAGTCTTGGTGAATTTAATAAAGTTTGCTTGAAATTGAAGCAACCTCTCATTAAAATTCACCTTTTGTGTCCTGAAAATTAAATCTGCTTTGCTAAGCATATTCCAAAATCCCATTGCCGCCGAGTTACCTCTTCTCACACACAATACAAAGACTTGTTCACATTCACTTTTCACTTAATTTCTCCTCATCATTTCATTCTCTTACTTAATTATGCCCTTTATTTAATTCAGGTTACCATTTTTTTCTTTGATTACATTTGAAAACCAAGGATTGCTTCGATTAAAAGCAAAAGAGGACATGTTTATGTGGTAATGTGTGTATTTGTGTGGGAAAGAGGAGAAACCTAGATTGCCTTAATCGATGTTGTCTTTTTGTGGATTTTACATTGGATGATGGTGCACATTGCACATGTGACTTGTCTTTGACCTTCTACACCATTTTTCTAGAAATGTATATAATAAAATCGACACAAGCTTTGTTGTATTTTTCAATCATTATAATGTTCACATACATTATACCCCATGTTATGTCCCCACTCTGTTCTTCTTACATAAACTAAGTTCAATCTTTCATCTCTTTCTTTTTTTCTTGTTTTGCATCGAGCCTTTTAGTTAGCACACAAGTTACATGTCTTTTTCTACATATATAGTTGACAAAGTTTTTGGGTACATGTTTTCTCTAACAAATCATGAAATTAATTGCTCTAACAAATCCTGGTATACAACTCACACACACATTACTAAGTTTAAAACAATCACGTCCACGATTTTGGTTTCTAGACATTTTTAAAAATGTGTCAGTGACACGAAGAAACGTTAGCTCTCGACAACCCATGCGATGGCTTCTTTTATTTTAATTACAACTAGATCTCGACCCGCGCAACCGCGCGGGTTTTTGTTTTCATTTATTTTTATATAAATTTTTTGTTTTCATTTCTGAATTTGTATATATTATAATATATGAGGTGTGTCTATCAATTTTTAAAACATAATAATTTTACGGTATCTTTTTTTTTCATTGAATAGATTATTTTAAATGTATTTGTATCTTTTTCTAGATATATATTTTTGGATTATTGTTTCACTATTGAAATTGTAACTATATATAAAGATCGGTAAAATATTTTTTTATTGTCATCTTCAAAAATATTTTTAAAATAAATTAGTAGAATATCCTATATTGTACTACACACAAAAATCTATTTTATATTTAAAATTAGATATTGCCTTGATTAGTTATAACCCAATAGAACTTAATCTTTAATTAATTTAATTTTAATAGAATATATGTAGATATTATTGTTGCAACTGAATGATGAATGATGGTATTTAATCTTGCGGGTGAAAATTTCTTAATGAAGTTAAATAATATGTAAATATTATTGTTGCAACTAAATGAGGTTGAAATTCTTAAGGACGTTATTAATGCAACAACTTCATCTTCTCCAAATGAATCAATGTGTTCAGTAAATTATTAACAAATGTTCAGAGCTTACAATCAAATAATCTTTAGTAAATTATAGGAAAACTAAATAAATGTAATTGTATCAAGCGACTATAAGTTAAATATCATCTTCTGCTTTCATTGACTGCAAAAAACAACACTACGAAAACACATGAAGTCATATAATCTGGGAAGATGTCTGCGACCATCAAATTGACATGAATTTCATATTCATTACAAATAAGAAACTGGCATACGAGTTATAGAGTTATATGTCTTTGACTGAAAAACAAAAGTATTCATTCTGAATAACAAAAGTAAACTTGATTTATTCATATGTATTCGTAGAATGAGTTATAGACGTGTCTCTTTTAGCTAGTCATACAATCTGTGAAAATGATATTAGGTCATTTGGTTTTTAAGTAGATACAAAGTAGATGCCGAGATGTGTATTTAATAATGTCTTTTATTTAATATCAGGATTATTAATGATTGAAAAATATAATGTGACCAATTATATTAGATAGTCCATTTTTTTAAAAAAATCACACATGAATGAGAAGTCATGACTTCTATTTTAATATAATAGATTTCAACTCTTTCTTTTGTCGTTGCTCAAAAAAAAAAAAACTCTTTCTTTTGTCTCTTTGTACTATATCTAACACACCATTTTATATATGTCGCCCACCCATCTATATAAAATATCTATGTGCATCAACTTGTTTTATAACTTAATACAAAGTTCCTCTCAATCTCATATGTAACACATACATGTAGATGCTATGCCTTTTTTTTTTTGTTCTGATTGAATAAAAAGGGAATCAAGTTCTCATCCAAGAAAAAGAAAGATTAAAAAAAAAAATTACTTCATCTTACATGGCTATATCACTTTTAACTCCATGATAATGTTGTAAAAGTTAACAAGTTTGAGATATATTAGTTTGCTCAACAAATCTCCACTCACACAACACTTTCGGATTCAAAATGAATCAAGACGTGGAAATGTTTTTAAAAATAGCTGGAAAGAAACGTAAGTGGAGTAGGTTTAGGGTTAAGGAGCAACGTTTTAAATAATGCTCCCTGACTCATCAGCTGAGGTAGGAGGAGAGGGCGGTGGAGGAGCAGTTTCATGATCTGACCCAATGGTAAAGTCGATGCAACTCAAGTCTTCTTCATCATATCTCCCTCTTGATAATTTCC
The DNA here is from genome assembly GCA_012274485.2 of Sinapis alba. NCBI lineage: Eukaryota > Viridiplantae > Streptophyta > Magnoliopsida > Brassicales > Brassicaceae > Sinapis > Sinapis alba. The sequence goes on along the minus strand of MU107073.1, from coordinate 35,079 downwards.
TCTGCCTTCTTCCTTTGGATGCTTTTCTTTCATACACATTGTACACCGCCCACTCTTCCAACACCTGCTTTGATATACCAAAATAAAACACATTAGTCCAAAGTGCAAAGTCTAAAGTCTTTCTTTCTTGTTATACTGGAGATTATGTACCTTCGCTGATGCAAATCCGGAAAGGCAATACTCTGTCATGTTCCATTTAGTTTTGTTGGATGATGATGATTTGTTTGTTTCATGGAAAGCAAGTGTTCTTCTAATACCAACTGTTCTACCACAAGCAATGATTCCTCTCTCTTTCCCAATAGGTTTCCAGTAACCTTCACCAGATGAAATCTTGATTCTATGCTCATTACTTGAGACTTCTCTCCTCTTCTTGCAAAAGAAGTACCTCTGCTTCTCCATTTGATCCCCTGAAAAAGAACCCTTCCCAGTTTTAGCATCAGGCAACTCACGTATATAATAGAAAGAATAGAGAGAGAGAGAGAGAAAAAGACCTGGGAAAGTGAGGGGATGAGAGGAGAAGACGTCAAAGACAGGGATGATGGAGGAAGGCAAAGGAGAAGCAAAGGCCTTTGGGAGCAAGTAATGAAGGATAAGCTCCTGCTCTGTTGGATGAAATCTGTATCCAATTGGTAATTTCATGCCTCCATTCACCATTGTCCTCTTCTCCACTTCCATACCTTTCTCTCTTCTTTCAAACTGTTTCTTCAGATATTGATCAAGTTTCAAGCCTTTACAAGCATTGATCAATCATTCCATCTAAAGAGAGAAAGCACAGAGAGAGAGAGAGAGAGAGAGATATAAAGAAGGAAGACTCTTGTAGCGTTTGGCTTGTGGGATATGCAGAGGCTAAATGACAGTAGGAAAGGTTATTTATATATATCCCCACGAGAACACAAACACACAAATATATATATTAAAAGTTGTGTAAGATAAATAAATGGTAGAAGTGGCTCCTTTGTCAGAACATTTAAATAGTTCATAATAATAAGTTGATGAGACTGAGTAGGGGAAAAAGGAAGGTGCTTATGAGGGATGTTCATTGACTTCTAAATAAAAATAGAGAGGAAAATGTCATTTATATTCTTTTTCTTTTTTAAGATGTATGGAAGAGAGAAACGTGCAAGTTTGGGGTTTCTCCATTTGCAAAATGGTCCTTCTTTTTGGACCCTTTCACTTCATGCCATTTTGATCATCCTCTGGCTTTTACAATCCAATTATATATTTTGATGTTCAATGTATTTGTATGTGTGAAGAAGATACGAAACTATGAGACACAAAACACCGCCTACATGTTCCCCTTGCTTGCTTGAAGTAAGTCAGGGCAGACTTGAATATGGACTTTGTAAAAGAAATTAAAGCTTAGTAGACCTAATTATTATTTGGGCTTTTATGGGCCTTTCTTTTCTCAACAATATATTTTTCTCAACAATTTTTTCTGTATTGTATTCCATTTACCTTCTTGGTGGTTTGATGCATGCGTCATCAAGAAATAAAGCATGGTTTATGCATGCACGTATAGAGTTGTGCGAGGAAGGTGCGTGCGCACCATACTCCCACGTTACCCGCTTTTTCCATCAAATCATTTTTCATAAATGCATATATCATAACTTTCATTTGAATGTTTAACATTTCAAGGAATATATATAAAGCAAACAAATATTTAAAAGAGTTAAATTAATTACGAGGTTTGTAATCTTGAGTTAAAAATAGAACGCAAGAAAAAGTCAACGGTCGACCACCAAAAAAAAAAAGACAAGGCTCCCCTACTTCTTCGATATAGCCATTGCGACCATCTCCACATCACCTCTCTAACCACACAAACCACAAATCCTAAAGTCTAAACGAAAACAAAACACATGAATCTTCTCCTTCCTCACCATCACCATTTTTAAAGCTTTACGTAGATAATAAGATTCTATGGAGAAGAACGACGACAAGGACCCTGATCACAACGACCAATCCAAGGGAGAGGAGAAAAGCGAAGTCGTTGCAGATGCTCATCCCCCAGATGAGTCTGATGGTAACAGTAAAGAGAATGTAGATGTTGGCAATGCAGAGACAGAACACGATCCAGGAGAAAATGTCGAGAAGGTTGATTCACAAGGAGAAGAGGTTCAACAAACCCTTGAGTCATTGTCGGAAGAACTTGATCAGCTTCTCTCGAGCCTCTCCCTTCACAAGGAAAAGCACAAAGACGATACCGAGGAGAAAGGAAAAGAAGATGATGATTACTTTCAGATCCCACAGTTTGTTGGCAAGTTCTTGGATCTTCTTGAGGACAAACTCTCCAAATACGACTCTGGCGAGCCAAAGACAGTATGGTACCAAGATCAAGAGGAAGTGTCTTCGCTTCTTGAAGCAGTGGATCGTGTCTCAAAGCTTATGGGACTTTTGCTCAATACCAAATCATGTTTGGACCATCATGAGCCCTTGATCAACCATGCTGGATCCATCCAGCAGCGTGCAATGGCCTTCTTGGAAGACGAGTTCCGTATCCTTCTAGAAGAGTCCGTGATCAAAGAGTCCACACTGTCCACGGAAGACAGCAGCAGCCAGAGGAGGAGCTCAGCCGATCAGCAAGATCACCAGAACGATGTGGTGGTCTCTCAAGATCAGGACCAGGTGCTTGTTCCCGAAGGTGGTGATAAGGAGATTGAATACCCTGGCTACTCGGAGGATGTGGTTGTTTTGCTGAGGAAAATAGCAGAAAAGATGAAAGCAGGAGGGTATGGTTGGGAATGCAGAGAGGTTTACTTGGTGGGGAGGAGGAACATTTTGATGCGGACATTGAAACATGACTGTGAGTTTGAGAAAGTGAGCATCGACGAGGTGCAGAAGATGAGCTGGGGGGAGCTGGAGAGAGAGATCCCTATTTGGAACAAGACTTTCAAGGACTGCTCTTCACGCTTCTTCCCTGGTGAGTTCAAACTCGCGGAGAAGATCTACCCAGGAGACGAAGGGAGCTTGTTCTGCATCATCACTCACGGTCTCACCATCCAGTTCTTGGGTTTCGCCGAAGCCGTGGCTATGACCAAGCGTTCAACTGAGAAGCTTTTCAAGATTCTCGATATCTATGAGACTCTTAGAGACAGTTTTTCAGCCATGGAGGAGCTCTTCCCAGAGGAGCTCTGCAGCGAGTTGAGGAACGAGGTAACCAGCGCTCGTTCCCGCTTAGGAGAGACCGCTGTTTACATATTCTCGGATCTAGAGAACTCTATCAAATCAGATTCTAGCAAGACTCCAGTGCCAGGAGGAGCGGTGCATCCCCTGACGAGGTACACTATGAACTACCTTAAGTACTCATGCGAATACAAAGACACATTGGAACAAGTGTTCAAGAGCCACTCGAAGATGGAGCAAGAAGAAGAAGAGGAGCCTGCCAAGAGCGGGAACTCGGACTGCTCAGCCTTTGCGAGCCAGCTGATGAGGATAATGGACCTACTGGACGGGAACATGGAGGCGAAGTCAAAGCTGTACAAAGACATACCACTGAGCTGCATCTTCATGATGAACAACGGAAGATACATAGTGCAGAAGATCAAAGGATCGGCTGAGATACACGAGGTAATGGGAGACACATGGTGCAGGAAGAGGTCGTCGGAGCTAAGGAACTATCACAAGAGCTACCAGAGAGAGACGTGGGGGAAGCTGCTGGGGTTCTTAGGACACGAGGGGCTCATGCACAACGGTAAGATAGTCAAGCCAAATCTCAAGGAGAGGTTCAAGAGCTTCAATGCAACTTTCGACGAGATACACAAGACGCAGACCACATGGGTGATCAATGATGAGCAGCTGCAGAGCGAGCTGAGAGTCTCTATAACAGCGGTTATGATACCTGCCTACAGGGCCTTCATGGCTAGGTTTGGACAGTACTTGGATCCTGGTCGCCAGACAGAGAAGTATGTCAAGTACCAACCTGAGGACATCGAGGATCTCATCGACGAGCTCTTCGAGGGCAACACTTCCTCCTCTTCAACCGCCACTGCCAGGCGAAGAACATAGATCCTTTTCTTTCTTTCTTTTTTTTTTTGTTTTGCAGCAACACTTTTTTTCTTTCTTAAGTTCCTCAAATTTTTCATGTCTTCTTCCACTGTGTTTTGTCTGAATGCTACAACTTGGATGCCCATGTTTCTACAAATCCAAACAAATGATCGTGGCTCCGTGCCATGTGTAAATGTTAAAAAATCATAATCAGTTCCATCATTTATGAATAAAAATCGATTGATCTTTATTGATAGCATAATGGTAAGACTCAAACTCACCTTTTATTAACTCAGCAATCGTCTGAAAATGAAAACACAAGAGGAAGAAGACAACTTTTAGAACTTACTTCCTATTTAGGCTTTGCTTGGGACTCAGGCATCAAATCTGTATATGTTGGGGAGTGAGAAGGTGGATGCTCATGTTCCAGTCCAGGAGGATCAACACTCTCCTAATCTCCATCGGGTGAAAGCTCCATCTCCAGCTTTCTTGGATCTATTTCTCTCCGTCTTTTTGCCTTCTTCATTTCTCCCTCAGATCTTTCACCTTCTACTTTCCACTCCAACCTCTTCTTCTCCATCACACTTCTTTCTTGATTTGCTGATAGGCTCGTCTCTGTCACTTTTTCTATCTACAATACACGTTTTTTCATTACTTTCCACCTCAAAATTCACTAACTTTTTTTTAACAAATCTCCAACCTTTTTTACCTGGAAAAGCTTCTTCAGTTCCACACTTGCCGCTCCTGAAAGTTCCTTGTCCTCTCACACCTAATTCCACAATCTCAAATGCCTCATTCTACTACCAAACTCACAGACAAAACTGGATATTAATTACTAATACCTCATGAAGATGAGCTAGACGCAGGAGCACGTTCCCATCATCCAGTTGTTCCTGAAATCATCTCAACAAAACCAATTGTCAACAAAAAGTTATCAACTCAGCTCACTCAAACGATCTTTCACTTTCGAGTCTGCTTCATTATGCATACACATACCACAATTTCTGCAGAAGAGGTAGTGGTTTACTTAAAAAAAGACAAGAACAAGTGTCATATAGACAGAGCAAGCGGAACAAAACACTTACATGAGCTCTAGCTGGCTCTAAGCGTATAAGTCCCTTCATGATACTTTTGATTTCTCCACCACCGCTGAAAAAACGCCTGCATTCATCACAAATTAGCCATCATTCAATTCGAAAGATTGTGAATATTTGTGATTGTTCTTTCCTAAACAACTACCACAAAATCAATTAAATATACAAAAATATAAACTTTAGCTGTTTTTACATAAATGAATTTGCGATTCTTACCAGCCAGCAGCAACGCAGGAACGATTAAGTCCAGCACATTTTGAACAGAAGCAAGCAACCTACGAGCAAAAACAAAAGAAACATTATTCATTTATTCTGCAGCGTGGAAGGCGAGAAGCTCGTGAATAACGACGAATTTCATGTTAAGGGCCCAAACCTACCAAAACGCCCATTATGTTAAATGGGCTTTGGTGTAGCCCATTAACTGAAAACGAACGATGCTTTAAATGTCGGTTTTGTTTGGCTACAAGGGCATATATATCCCAACACCGCATTAAATCCCTCAGTTTCGCTCTCTCCTCTCTCCACGGCCATCATCATCGTTCCACATTTGAAAGCAAATATGGAGGAAAGTTTCAGAGTAAGGATCGACAAAGTATTCGGATCTCTTTCATCCTCATCCGCCGCCTCTTCTCTCAACTCTCTATGGTGTCTCGCGGACGATGAGATCGATAGAAACGAGCGGAGTGGAGAAAAAGTGGTCCCTGAGCCCCAACCCAGCTTCGCGGAGAATGATCCAGAAGATTTGAGCGGCGGCGATGGAGACGAAGGAACGTCCACTGTATCGCAGAAGCCGAACGATTACAACGACGAGGAGTGGGAGATCAAATCCTCAATCGGGATGGACACTACTCTTGACATGGAGGTATATCTCTTTATCTTGTTGATCTAATTGTATTCCATTGTTTTACCAGGCTAAGTTTTTTTCTCTATGTATTGTTAGGAAGAGGAAGATGAGAATGACAAAGTGGCTGTAGGAGAGGAACTGTGCGTTTACACAAAGGATGTGAATGACTATGTGACGGAAGCTGATGAATGGGAGGAGTTTCCGTCTTCCTTCAACGAAAGAGAGAAGGATCCACGTGCTAGTTACGTCGCAGCAGAGGTTAGGCTTAAAGAAGATGCCGATGCTGTTAACAAGTTGAATTCTTTGCACGTCTCTGAGGTACTTTGAGTCTCTTTCTTGTTCAAGTTCGATATCTTGCTCATCGTAATCAGTCACTGTATAAAGGCGTGTGTTTGACAAGTTATGATCTTTCTGTAGGATAACATGTCGGAAAAGGAGAAAGCTTTGGTGGTTCCTGAGGAGGCATATGTTGGCACTTCAGATGATAATGGGTTGAAACCGATACTGAAGAGGAAAGAAAGCCAAGCTGACTCTAAGTTGCAGAAGCGTGTTCGGTTTAGCTCTGATGTCAGAGATGACAATTCAACTGGAGGTGAGGAAGATTCTGTGATGGTGACAAGTTCCCACGACGAGAGTATAGTGCAGCGAGACAATCCATCTGGAGTTCCAGATTATGTTCGAAACCCATCAAAGTACACCCGATACACATTTGATGAAGGTGAGGTTGATGAAGAATCTAACAGGAAAGCATACATGGAGTTTCTCAATATGATCAGGAGCCGAGATGAGCCTCTTGAAGACCCTCTGGTTGAGCTTCCAAGATCAGTGGCTTTTGTACCAAAGAAGAAACCGACGGCTGAAGGCAAAGTAAGAGATACAGACAAGGGTTATGAGGGAAGAAGAGGTGCAATAGCTATCATAGATGCCATAGAAGACAGCACCGTTTCTGCCATGGAAGAAGATGAACCAGAAACAGCTCTAAATGTCGTAAGAAGACCCGGTCGACAATATAGGGCTAGAGCCAAGGAAGATCAAGAGGAATGAATGTTTGGCTTGTTGTCTTATCACTTGAATTTAGCATTCTGGGTGACAGAAAATCAAAATTATTGGAGACTTCAAGATACTACTACTTTCGATTCAATAATGATTCAGTTGTGGGGATAATATCAAGTCGTGTTTGTATATGCTCAACGGTTGCAGCGTTAATGCAACGGTTCCACTTGGGAGATAGTTTTGCAATGTAGTCCCCAAAATAGAGTGATCAAAAATATGTTACCAATATGCAAAATGATCCTGCTACTCCTCACTAATACATGCGTTTTCTACAACTTACTGATTCATAGTAGCAAGAAGGCTTTTTCACCTTCAAATCCGGCCCATGAACGCTATCCAGGTATATCCATGGACCATAGTAGTAAGCCAGCTCCTACAATAAGTGCATGTTTGAGACTGTCACCCACATATGTCTTTCTCAGTACTTGCAGTGGTGGAGTGTTGTTAGGTGCAGAAAGAACCACACGGATAAGCTTTACATCCTAGTGGAACTCAGGAAGCACTGAACAAATAGGTTTGGTAGGAGCAAAACAATCTTCTCCATGACACCTGTCTTCCATCAAAGGCCTTGCATTTTCTGTAGGCCCACCAGCCTGATTCTCAATTTCCCTAATTGTAAAACTGTACATTATTTTACCAAAAGAAGAAAATAAAACAAAAATAGTAAAAATAACTTTTGTAAAAAAAAGGAAAGATCGGTTCGGTTCGGTTAATGTGGCAGAAACAAATAAGGGTAGAAAGAAGCAGTAGTGGTCCATGGGGGAGAAGAAGCAGCTAAGCTACATAACATAACAGAGTCCCAAAGATCATCTTATCTTCCTCCCAAACAAATCTCTCTCTTCCCTGCGGCCGTTCTCTCTCTCTCTCTCCAGGTATAATACTCCTCCCTTCGCTTCATCTGCTTCTAGGGTTTTTTTCAATCTCATCACTCTCTTCTCCAATTCATTAGACTTGGTTTCTTGCTTTATCGCATTCTGCTTACTCCTCTCCCTGATCTTCTTACCTCGATCTTCGCTTTCTTCTTATGGGTTTTGTGTCAGATATACCAATCGATTGAATTTACCCACCCAAATCGTAAAGGTCAATACTTTTGATTTAATTCAATTACTTAATCAGATGTATTGTTTACTTCATGGACTCTGTTGTTAGACTCCGCGTAAATTTCAATCCTTTGCAATTAAGTCTCACACATGGTTTCTCTGTGGACTTCTCTCAGAATGGCAGCTGATCAGGGGAGGAAGAGGATGAACAGTGCCAATGTTATTGGTTTCAGTTCTAGGGAGCATTACAGAGCCAAAAGGAAAAAGCTTGATGGTGCTTTGCGTTCAGGAGATCACATCACTCTTGAATGGGACAGCAACCGCAGCAAAGTAGTCTCTAAGAAGGAACAAGTTGGCCTGAGTTTGAGGCATCTTCGTGAATTTGTTGATTATGTTCCTCCTAGGCGGAGTCTCTTGGCACAAGTATGCCCCGTCCCTCGTGAAACTTTCCAGCTGGAAAATCTGTCTGAGGTGCTTTCTAGTGAGGTAATACAGTGATATAATAGCGTAGCATCTACTTTTACACCTTTGATATATTGAGTTTTCACCACCGTTTGTCTCCACCAGGTGTGGCCGGGTTGTCTATCTGATGGCGAAAGAAACTATCTGCAGCAGTTCCTCCCTGAGGGTCTTGATGTGGAGCAAGTTGTTCAGCAGTTGCTTGATGGGGAGAATTTTCATTTTGGAAATCCTTTTCTTGATTGGTTTGTGACACTGGACTTTCTGCATCCCTGGAATGCACTCTGTGATTATTTCTGAACCATAGTAGAATTGTCTTGGCTTGAAATAATGTCGAGTTCCATTGATCTGCCTTCATTATAACCCGTATTGTTGGTGATGATGATGTTCTAGTTTATAAAATGTAAGTTGTGGTTTCAGGGGAACATCTGTCTGCTCCGGCAAAGCTCATCCAGATGAGATTGTTTCTCAAGAGGAATCTCTGAAGGCTGGTAAAAGGAGATATTACGCGGATCTAGAGAAATACCATAATGAGTATGTGTAGTTTTCTCTATTCAGATTATAGGAGCACTTGTACTATATTTCCACGTGGTTGTAACTCCTGTTTCCATTGTTTCCGGTAGTATTATAGATTATTTGCAGATGTTGAAGGAGAAATGGGAAAGCTGCAAAGATCCAGAGAAGGATGCTGTTAAAAAGATGTGGAGGTCAGTGCTTTTGAATTAGTGTAGTGTAAACAATCAAATACATTAAAAACAGTAGCTTGGAGAATAACATAGATCCAAGCAGTAGATGTTATTGATTACAGTATGAGCTTTAGAGAAGATGAATTTATGTCAAGCTTGAGTCTAGTAATTATTATTCACTGGTTGTCTGTTTCTTACATTGATTTCTTCAGGAGATCAAGAGCTGGCAACGAACGTGTAAACGGTAGCTGCCAGGATCTAACTGCTGCCTCGGACTCTAGTTCCTGGAATGCAGATGATAAACCATGCAATAGTGATAGGGCTGGAGAGGTTCGGAGAAGGTACTGAACGTACTCTTTCACATGTATACACAATTGCTGTTATATTTCTTCTTATTTCAAACCTGCATACTAAAGTTTCCAGTCCATTCTAGGCCCAAGAGTTCTGCTGTAGATAAAGAAAAATCTCAAAGTCCCTTGATTGCTCAAGAGAATGTTGTAAACGTGGGCGTGAAAGCTAGAAACAAGGATAAGCTACCGAAACATAGCATTCAGCAAACTGATGGTGCTAAATACATGTCCTACCTTAAGGTTAGTTATTCTTTTGCATTTCATACTTTATTTAGTTCATCTGCATACTGTCATATGGACCATCAAGCAACAGTAAACTGGCTTCCCCCATATTGGTTCGAAAATTATTAGAATGTTCTGATTTCTATGATACAGCTGCATGAAAGGTATTCGGTAGTAGCCGCTCATGTAGCAGATATGCTTACTGATCAAGCATTTAATTGCATTTTATATATTCAGATAAGCAAGAAGCAGCATCAGATCGTCACAAGCATGAAACAGTCTGGTAAAAGCATTCAGTCGAGAGCACTTAATAGAATTTTGGGCAACATCAACAATTTGGATGTTCAACCATACGGAGTGTTTGTGGAAGAGGAACAGAAGAAACTGAATGCTCACTGGTCAGTGTTCGTTGTGAAACAAGCGGCTTCATTCATCAAGCCTTTGATTCTGTTTCTTTTATAAACGTCAGTTGTTTCATGCAGGCTGCAACTGGTTAAAGATCTTCCTGCATCATATGCAGTATGGAAAAAGCTACAGCTACAGAAACGAGATGTAATCAACTCCTTGGAAAGAGATCTGAAGGACAAACTCAATCCATGGGTGGAGGTTTGTTTTCTCCATAAACATGTACAATATATTATTTCTATATTTTCGATGTAACTAACGACTTTCTTTGGTATAGGATAAACAACTGCACCCTGCAGGAAAACGTCTGCTGAAGCATGATGTTCAATTAGACTTGAGGAATTACGATGGAGAAAGTTTGGATCCAAATCAGAGTGGTGATTTAGCACCAGACGTTGAAGATTCAGGAAGTTTGGGTCAAGTTTCTGCCAAGAATCAATCCCTTTCAAAGGATTCATCGTCTTACAGTGACCAAATCACAGATTCAGGTCGCTGCTTACAAGTTGGTGAACACCCCTCACAGGTTTCTTCACCAGATTGTGACAATGGCGTCAATATGGAGATAATTAGAGAAGAACGATATTCTTCACCCAGCGATCGAAAGGACTTTGAAGCAAATGACTATTCCAGCTCCATAAATCGCCAGTCTCTCCCACACGCTTCAGATCTCGAAGGTGCAGACCACCCTGTAAGCAAAAACTATGTGCCAGAACTAGAGAATGCTTTATCAGACGAGAGGATTCCTAGTACTAGTTCAAGCCATGGAGATGAGTTGCAGTATTGTTCTGGTGGGGATGTGTGGCAGCCAGTGGGAGGAACTAGGCAGTCCTACGTTGGCCGCCAAGCTTACACCCCCAGTGACGGGTTGTCAATCATACACCATCCTGAAGGTGGTGAAGAAGAGAAAAACTATTTCATAGGACCGGACATGCCTGAAGAAGTTGATAGAAGGAAGATGTTGCAGCCGAGAGCAAACAACAGTTTTGGTTCTTTCCCTAACAACGATCAAAATGAACTGCTCCAGTCTTTGTTTAAAGGCCAAGGCGTGGCATCTCGCACCACTGAGCAGCTTCACTCTCTTCTTAAAGTGCCACTTAACGAGGAGCATAAACAGATTATGCCCATTGGTTTTCAGCAGGAAGGAAGCAACAATCTGATGGAGGGCAGTCAATTCTCTGGTCAGTTTCAGCATCAGATGACTGCACCACAAACACTGTCTCAGGACCAGCGAAGACAGGTGGACATCTATGGGCAAGGAAGCATGCCAGACAACATTTACTGCGATGGACGTGGATTTTTGATGCAGCGTCCGGACTGGAACGCCAATGTTGCTCAGATTGGAGTCACACCACAGCCGTCGCTGAACACTAGCCCTTTGTTGAATCAAAACTGGCAATTTAAGAGCATGTGGGCAAATACAAACGGTGTTGGCTGTGCGAGTCAAAGCAGTCATACAGGGAGCGAGGGAGATCTGAACCTTCTCAGAGTTGCTACTAACCCTGAGCAGATCATTCATAGGGGAAGTAGTTCAGATCAAAGCTTATTCTCTGTTCTCTCTCAGTGCAGTCAGTTGCGCCGTTCTAGATCTGCTTTGGAGCCCGAAAGTTCTAGTGCTCAAGTGGTTGCATCCGGTAACTACGAGATGCTCATGGGAGGAGACACAACTCAGGCAGGCAGCAATTTAGCTCAGCCTACGAATCCGCTTGATTACTTGAGTGGTAGCAACAACCCGGCAGCATCTTTGATGCCAGATGATGTAGCATGGATGAACCAGAGTCGTGAAAACTCTGGTCTGCATGACCCACTAGGCAAGCTGTATCCAAGGTCATGGAACCCGTAACCATCATCGTTTGTGAAGTTTTTGCATTTGCTGAAGACGCATCTGGTCATCTTAAAGATTTATACAAAACCCAACATGGGTTTCTTAGTTTTCTTGTCTATTTATTAATATGTGCCTGTACATAGAAAGACAACAGAAGAACTTTTGTTTTGTACAAAATTTAGGTTTTCAGTTATTGGCTAGGAATGAAACGAGGATACTCCAGCTACCTTTTCGTTTGAATCTTACGTTTTGTTTTTCATTTCCTCTTTAAAGTTATTGTTGTTTATTTCCTTGACCATATTTGGAACTTTCTACTCACCATCACATGGTGAGCTACTTGGCTCTGTTGTTTCTGTGTATGTATATATCTGAGAGATGCAATCAGACTGCAAAACATATACTCTAAAATCCCTCAAATATATACATACACAGAAAAAAACGAAAACTAAAAACTGAAATAAACTGAATTGATAACATAGGCTAGCTGATTATCATACAAGATCCATGTAAGCAGCTAGACGATCGAGACCTTGTGGATGTATAAAAATATTTAATTTCTATCAAGACATATAAAATTTAACAATTGTAATAAAGGAGAGAAAGGCAGAATTGAATTTTAAGGACCAATCAACAGAGAGGCCGCCACACATTTCACACTAAATGAATACTTCCTTAATTATTGCATTACAGATAATTATAGAATATTTGATTTGAAACAACAACATAAGACACGATGCATGTAGGTAGGTAGGGAGGCAGGCATTTATAGGAAGGAAGCGTGTTTCTGTTTCAAACAGGAACGCTGTGCAAGACAACTGTCTCCACAGTAAGACCTGGTCCGAAACCAAACAAGACACCCCACTCCAACCCTTCTCCTGTCGTGGCCACTCCATCTTCCTTGGACTTCCTCCTCATCTCGTCCAATATGAACAGAACACACGCGCTCGACATGTTTCCATACTCGCTCAAAACATGACGTGTGGCTCTCATCTTCTCTGCCTTGAGTCCTAGCTTTTTCTCAACATCGTCAAGGATCGCTGGACCACCAGGGTGAGCTATCCAGAAGAGGGAGTTCCAGTCGCTTATACCTAACGGTTTAAACGCTTCATCTAAACTCTTCTCGATGTTCTTCGAGATGAGCCCAGGGACGTCCTTGAGGAGATGGAAAGTGAGTCCCACTTCCCTCAAATGTCCATCTATGGCACCGTCTGAGTCTGGGAGGATGGTCTGAGCAGCAGACACCATCTCAAAGATTGGTTTCTCTCCAACAGAGGTATCCGGGTCCGAACCAACAATGAGTGCGGCTGCACCATCACTGAAAAGAGCCTGTCCGACGAGTGAGTCAAGGTGGGTGTCAGAGGGGCCACGGAAGGTGACGGCTGTGATCTCAGAGCAGACTACGAGAACACGTGCCCCACGGTTGTTCTCAGCGAGGTCCTTGGCGAGACGGAGGACAGTACCACCGGCGAAGCAACCTTGCTGGTACATCATGAGACGCTTAACGGAAGGACGAAGACCAAGAAGCTTGGTGAGCTGGTAGTCAGCACCAGGCATGTCGACTCCTGAGGTAGTACAGAAGACAACGTGGGTAATCTTGGACTTGGGCTGTCCCCATTCTTTAATGGCCTTCACTGCAGCCTCTTTACCTAGCTTAGGGACTTCAACCACCACAATATCCTGTCGAGCGTCGAGAGAAGGAGCCATGTAGGCACACATGTTTGGATTGTCCTTCAGAAACTCTTCCGTCAGGTGCATGTGACGTTTCCTTATCGTGGACTTGTCGCCTATTATAGTAATAGTTGTTAACTAACTATGCTATAAGAGCATGATTAACAAGGGTTCTTAAGATGAGATCTATAAAACCCCGGTTAATTATGATCTAAAAAAAATATAAAGTAAAGGGTTTGGTAAGACATACACATGCGCTTGAACTTCTCCTTAAGGTCAGTCATGTGTTCACTGTTGGTGATGCGGAAGTAGTAGTCAGGATACTCCGCTTGGATCACATGGTTGGCAGGGTTGGCCGTGCCTATCGCCAAGATGCCTGCTGGGCCATCTGCTCTCTGTGCCTTTCTGATCTCATCCAACGAAGAAGGCGTACCCATCACCATGTTATGCCAACTTGATTATAACTAGTAAGAGTTTGATGGATGTGTGACAAGTTATGTGTATATTATATTTAGAAAACATGCGGGGAATGATAGATTATATAAGAGAAGATGACAAAGGAGAGAAAAAGAGAAAGGAGTGTGGTAGGTTAGATGGACGGGCAGATGAAACACAACGTGTCTTTTTGTTAGCTCCCTTTCCTGTGGTTCTTCTTGCTTCCCTTTTATTTCGCTACTTACCAAATAAATAAATTTGAATGGTTGGTTTTATTTGATTTACGTACGTATACCAACAAGTCGTATTAATTTCTATGTTCGTATTTATTCTATATTCGACGTATAATCAAAAGACATACGTACACCTAATCAGTTTCTAGGGGTTAGTTGTATTTGTATAGTTTCTTTTACTTCCCACACCCCTCACGTGCATACTTAACTCCATCATTAGCTTCTACTAACCTAATTTTCTTCTTCAATTTCCTTCTTATCCTATAACTAACTAACTAACTAAACAACTAGTCTTACAATAGGTACGCCTCGTTTTTCGATTTCCAAACAACGCAAGATGCATTTCTTTCTTCTGTCACTAGTTATGCTTATGACACCTTTGTTTAGTATTAACTGTTGTTTTATCGGCCACAAACATGATTAGCAACATTGTTAGGTAGTCTTGTTTTAGATATTTTTATTGGAGAAATAATAACATCGACCCATAATCGAAGGTGGGCCCCAGAACTTGAGTCGTTCTGCTGGGACCATATTATGGACAGGGGGCCAATAATAAGCGAGAAATCACGAGAACCTGAGTGTGTTAGTTACCTCAATGGTAAGTAGGCACTCCAGAGCGCTTGTTATAATCATTCGGACCAAAAGCTCGTGCTTACCCAAATATATATATAGCTGTGCCTGCCGGAACCAGTGACGGCCAAAAAAGATGGGTATTTGAGGGTGTGTCGGCTTGCGGCATGTTTCTTGCTTACACGAATGTGTCTTTATCTTATAAGGTTTTGATGGTCTAACATTTCATATCCATTACTAAAAGAGGAAGTTTTTCGAGATTATATAATCTATGGATATGAATGAAGGTAGTCTCACTCCTTTTGAAAATTGTTATGTTGTGCTTCTTTATTTGAGGTTAGTTGGTTACCTTTTCATGGATTTCTTTAAACATCAATTCCTTTTATGTGATTTTGTAGTTTGACTTTTTAATTTTAATTAGAGTTTAATCCGTGCAAATGTTTGTTTTATTTTTTTTTATAAAAAATATTTTTATATAAATGGTAATATATATTTTTAAAAAATTTATTTATATCAAATAATTATTTAATATGATAATTTAAATATAATAATTTTGTAGTTTATATTAAATAATTTTATTTTATTTTTAAACCATCCTCTATATTATCCATCTTGTTAAATATGATTTATATGTTCACATGAATGTATTTTTATTTTTATGTATCAAAGTTTCAATCTATGATAAAATTGTTATATATATTATTTAAATTTTGGTGCTATATATATTCTATACTCTTCAGGTTTATTATTGGATGTATTGGACAATTATTTATATAAAAATATATGTAAAATAATATATTTACATATTAATCTATATTTTATTTATATATTATATGAATTATTTTTTGAGTAACATATTATAATTTACATGAACGACAATAAACACACTAAAATTATATTAAGAGTGATAAATTTTATTGGAAGTGGTAGATTTTATCGGAAATCAGTTTATGTATGTTCAAAATTTAGTTTGGGTAATTTAATAAATTATGTGTGCCTATGAATTAACATTAGTTAAGTTTTTTCACATCAACATTAATTAATTAAAAAAAAACAATTTAGACATATTTATAGTTGTTTAAATTGACAAAATGACAATATTACTAAAAAAATATGATGAGGTAGTTCCTCAATGATATTTAGAATGTAATTAACTAGTTATTTTGAGGGTAGATTCACATTTATAATTATATATCGATATATGTTTTTAAGTTTACAAATGGCCGACAAGCAAAAAAGTATATAAATGCATATCTGGAAAACATCGTAGTCTTAAATATGTAGGCCTACAAAGCCCAACCCATGTGCAGTCCGTGTTGTACTAGAATTAACAAGTGAATCGGTGGGCTTCAAAAATCAAGCCATGCTTGTTAGTCAAGGCTCTACTGCTGATTAGGCTTCTGATATACATTCTGCTTCTGTTGCGAACCAAGGTACTTCAGGTATGAACGATTCTGTTTCTTTAAAGTATTATTACACAAATACTCTATCAAACCTTATGTTAATTTTTTTTTTTTTGAAAGAATATTAATAAAAGTTATAGAAAGTCCGACTTCTCTATAAATCCCTTATGTTAATTTCACCAGAAATCCCTGCCTTATTTAGTTCGTATTATTGCACCTGAAGAGCAATGGATGTGAGTCTGCTTGTTGATCGGCCAACAAGTTGTGCTCTTTCCAAGCTGAGTGTGGATGAAGTATTTTGAGTAATTTTTTTTGTCTTTTCAAATGGTTCCATTGTGAAATATGAAACGAGCCAAGAACTAGTGAAACTAAACAAGATCAGATTTGAGATTTTAGTGGTTATAAATATCTTTTAAGAATTTTAATTTTAGGGGGTATAAAAACAACTTTAAATTTTTTAATTTTAGAGGCTATAAACATAAATATGAGTTTGAATGTATTCCACTACATTTTATCATGTAGGCTATCATGTAGTTTGAATGGTAAACGAACTTTGAGTTGATAAATAACATGAGTTTGAATGTACTTTACTAAATTTCACCATGTAGCTGAGCAGATATAAATTTATTGTTTAATGTTCATTTAAATACTTAGAGAGAAAATTCATTTTAAATGCATTTTCTATAAAGATTAGTTTGAGCTTTTCAATAAACTTAGGATACTAAAAATTAATTCAAAAATAAAAATACTACACTACCGCGTCTTAATAACTTAACTTGTATAGACTAGTTGGAGATTAACTGATCGGTGGCTGGCTGCAAACCTCGCGCCCGTAAACTTCTCACATGCATACATCAGTTTCAGGTTTAGAGTAACCAAAAGCAGACTCCCTTTGTTGTTTTTCTATAACTTTTAAGAGTATTACATAATGCGCTCATCACATGGTCATTTGATTTAAAAAGTAACTAGATTAATTAAACAAGACAAACATATTTGTGCTACCAATAATTAGAAAAAGGATTAATTATGTTAAGCGTCCAAGAGAATGCCTTTCCACGTTGGCGCACATGCGTTCTCTTCTTTCTTCTCTTTTTTCTTCTGCCAAAACAAACACCATTATAGGCCCAAATCAACATATAACTTACCAATGTATTTACATCAAAGTAGTTCGATATGAGTAAGAGATATGGAAGTGGGTCTACATTTGAGACTAAAACCATAGAATAAAACGTCCTGCTAACTGTTCTAATTAAAAAAATATGGAATATGCAAAGTGTTCATTTATGTTTATATCCATATGTTCGAAGAAATTAAATACATTAATAGTCGAGAAAATGGCAGTGGTTGACCAAAAGAGCTTAGTTGCTGCTTGATTTGATAGTATTCTTGACCAAAACCCTATATAGGGTTTGCATAAATCTTTCGTCTATTACATTGTATATATTTGTTGCATGTACTCATATTCGAAAAGATAACTAGTAAAAGGATTAGAGAACAAAATCAAGAGACGATAGAGAATGGAAGATGATTAACATAAAATGAAAACAAGATTCAATGCATCGAAGACTGGAATAAGAATATTATAAACTAAACGAGAAAACTTAGAGTAGGTCAAAAGGGGGGAACATAAAATTATAGGACTTGTTTTCTCCAATGATATTAAGACTAGAGATGAAATTAGTAAAGTATAAAAGATTGCTCACATGCAACCCAAATTCCTTTGTCCTCAATAATGCATGTTTACAAACAAATTTGTTTTAGAATATAGTATTAGAGAGCAAGATTTTGAATATAGTATTATAGAAAAGAATTTGAATGGTGTTTTGGTCAGCATATATATTGAGAAATTGAATTTAGGAAGATGATATATATATATATATATATAATAGCCAAGATACAAGCATAAATGATTAAGAAGAAATAAAAACAATAAGGAAATAGATAGATGACTTGGGATTAGAATATGGACCGAAGAATGAACAAAGGCTGTGGACGTATTCATTGAAGTTGCAGCCTATGAAATTTGAGAGCACATGCATTACCGTATTTTGTATTTGTGTGTTTGATTATTCTCTAGTTAATTAACAGCCACTTTTGGTACACACGTTGTGATTATAGTACATATAGATTAATAAAGCCATTATTATTCTCGGTTTCTTAATCTGAGTTCTTAACTTCAGATAAAAAACAGTTTTTAGCTTTTCTTAGTTTTTAACTAAAAAAAACTAAGAACCGTTTTTTAAATAAAAAATATAAAAATCGTCTCTTAGTTGAAAAATATAAAAAAATAATATATATATATATATATATCAAATCATGAATTAAGAATCCCGATTAAGAAACTGGAGGTAATGATATCCTAACGAGTATATATTATATAAACATTAAGAAATATACGATCCACTACCACCGTCCCTAACGTTGGTCGTGTAGCCAAACATAAATGGTCTTTGGTCTTCTGACACAAAATAAGATCGTACTAGAGATTATACTACTTGATTCCTTAGATACAGAGATCATAATAAGCTATCTATAAGATTTTAACGTATCTCGCCATTTCTTTTCATTTTTGCAGGTCAAAAGACAAAACATGGTGGTGGCTAGTTTTTCAAGATTAATACACATATAATAGATGTTTACGCAATTACTTCCATCCTCATAATTTAGTCGACTAACTCCTCCATCATGCAGCCATCATTGCACCCTTTCTTTCCCAATTATTAATACCAAACTCATTGCTTTATGTGTTGTATGATTGATAAGAACGAAATTTTTTATGTTTCATATGTATATGAAATTATCGCAGTTCATGAACATTCCATCGTTTAAATTTGGACCGTCACATGCAATAGTATTTGGACTCGTTATACAAGATATATTCTCCGACTTTAATAGTTTTTCTATTACGTAATTCCGCTATAATTTTTTTTTTTTTTTTTATCAATTGGGTCATTAGAATCTAAGGTAACATGCTAATCATGGGTCTTATCATTCTTCATCCTTTATTTTCAGCTTATTATTTGTTGATGAATGATGAGTCTATCTAGTTATACCTGGCAGCTTGTTTTAAGTATTTATTTATGATGATTCTCTCCTTGTTAATTGTTCATTCTCGTTTCTAAAAAAGACTCTGGTGAATGGACATAGTCAGCCCGATCTAGGCAATAGATTTGAGCAGCACCATATGTATGCAATTCACTAGTGTAGTACAACTTTGGGGTATGCATAAAACATGCTACCAAGTGGAAACGAATCATTGTTAACTCTCTCTCTCTATATATATATTTGATTGATTGATAATTGGTATATCATGGGCACAATTGACTCAACGCAGAGCTAATTTTAAAATGATGTTCCTATTAGAATAAAGATTTTAAAAATTAAAGCAAATGAAACGAAAGAGAAACAGGAAATGTGTAGCTCTTATATAAAGGGGGGTGTGGAAGGGATACGTTTCCAAGACAACCACACATTCTTTCTCTCTTTGTTCTTCTCCTTTCAACTAGAAAAATATATACCGAACATTTCACTATCTCCATAGAGAAACAATGAACACAACAGCTTCATCGAAGAGCAGGAAGAAGCAAGAAGAGGGTGGTACGAGGTTTCTTGGGGTGAGAAGGAGGCCTTGGGGAAGATACGCAGCTGAGATTAGAGACCCAACAACCAAGGAGAGACACTGGCTTGGCACGTTTGATACGGCCGAGGAAGCTGCCTTGGCCTACGATAGAGCCGCTCGGTCCATGCGTGGCACTCGTGCCCGAACCAACTTTGTCTACTCAGACATGCCTCCTTCATCCTCAGTCACATCCATTATTTCTCCTGATGATCAGCCTCCACCTCCCCCTCCTGCTGCTGCTCCTCCTAACGATCCTGTCGATTACATGATGATGTTTAACCAGTATTCATCAACAGATTCGCCAATGCTGCAGCCTAATCACTCTGATCAAGTGGAGAGTAGTTACATGTTTGGTGGCTCATCTTCTTGTTATTCTAACAGCAGCAGCGAGTTGCCTCCTCTGCCAAGCGACTTGTCCAATTCTTGTTATAGCCAACCACAGTGGAGCGTTGAAGACTACTCGACCGCTACGTATTTCGAGGGTGAGTACGTCCACAGTCCAATGTTCAGCACAATGCCTCCTGTTTCTGACTCTTTCAACCACTTCGGCTCCTATAATTAACATATCTTCTCATCCATATTTAATTATTTTCTCATTTGCATTTTTTTGGATTTCAGTATGTTTAGCCGTCCTTGATCTCTGTCTATGATCAAAGTGATTGTTTGTCTTATTTTTGAATAAATAAATTATTTTCTCTTTTGTATCTTAACCAATGAAAAACAAACATCTCCTTGTG
Organism: Sinapis alba; assembly: GCA_012274485.2. Lineage (NCBI taxonomy): Eukaryota > Viridiplantae > Streptophyta > Magnoliopsida > Brassicales > Brassicaceae > Sinapis > Sinapis alba. Next base: position 14,458 of record MU107073.1, on the reverse strand, counting down.
TCCTTCACAAATTCTCACATACATATTCGATATGGGCCTTTGAACTCAAAAAGCCCATTCATGAGGATACTTGATGGGGCTATGGCATGTTTGGTTTTTAGATTATTTGTAGGTTGACAATACAATTGACATACAAACATTTGTACCTTTTGGTGTCTGTGTCTCAGACTCTCATATGCTTATGTAATATGAAATGTTTCATATTTGATGGGTTCTGGTAACTTAATTACCTGTTTGTCGGTCGTCAAAGATGGTAGTAGGTTTGACTGGTGAACAATGTCTACCTGTCTCAAAAGCTGGTTACCAAACATAATTAAAAAAACAAGTACATATAAGTGGTTTCCAGAAAAGGAAATTAAGGTGGTAAAGAACATATGAAGATGAAGTTTTTCTCCTTTTATGCCATTGCAGTTGCACTTCTAGTTGTAGCCAACTTTGGAATGATGCACACAAGGGGGCAAAGCGTTTCGTGCCTAAACCAGCTTGCTCCATGCCTAAATTACCTGAATGGAACCAAAGAAGTGCCTCAAGTTTGCTGTAACCCTCTCAAATCAGTGATAAAGAACAATCCAGAATGCTTGTGCCGTATGATAAGTAACCGAGGGAGTTCACGGGCCGAGCGAGCTGGTATTGATGTCAATGATGCTCAAATGTTGCCTGCTCGATGTGGAGAACACGTCAATCCCATTGCCTGCTTGACTAGTACGCACTATTTTCTTACTTAGAGAAACATATATACGTTCTTTTTCTTTCCAACCAGTATATCTTTTTGTCTCAATCTTGTGTGTTATGCAGGATCTACTAACTCGGACCGAAGCTCATCCACGGGAAACTCCTTTTCTCAGTCCTATTGGATTACAACATTAGCTTTTGCAACAGCTCTTTTGTCATTTATCCTTCAAATAAACTGAATCTCTCATTGTCTATACTACAGCACTATGTTTGCTTGTTAACTTTGTTCATTCTTTTTATTTGCTTGAACAATGCTTATCAGTTATGAATATTGTTCCTCGCATACACATTAATGTACCACTTATGATTTATTCCACATAAATACTATAATTCCATTTTTATGATACCGTGCTCATTTTGCAACAAATCAAGCTCCACCAAACCCTAATCTCATTTATTCCATATACCTTCCACATTTGTAAGTTTGTAACTCAACAGTTCAGAAGAAAAGAAAACTTGTGCGGGACTTTATCGGTTAACCGTAAATTCTTGATCGAAGAGCTAAACCGGTTAAAATGGTAATTATAATCCAATAACCGAAAAACGTCAGCCGGTTTAAAGTAGTTGACCAGATCACCCTCTACTCCTCTATTATACGGATCGGACAACAAATCCGACCAACATTAAACTCTCTGAGTGTGTTCTGTCGCAAAAAAAAACTCCGATCTACCACCGTCTCCGTCTAAAATGGGAGGAATGTTATACAAACTCTTCGCATCAGCGTCGTTGCTAACCCTGGGATTGTATCATCTCATCTGCACCTTCTTCCACGTTCTCAAGAGTCCACAATCCTACGCCGCCAAGCCTTTCTACCCCTTGCCACGTGTCTCCGGTAACAACCACCGTCTCCAAAAGCTACCCTTGATCATCCTCATACTCTCCCTCTTCATCGCTTTCCTCCACCAAACCCTAATCTCATTCTACTCCGATCCCCTCGTCAAAGGAAGCACCCCCGTCCACCGTTTCTCCTCCCTCAACTCCGCCGCCGTCTTCTTCCTCTTCCTCATCATCGCCGTCTACCTTCTCCTCTCCGAATCCACCTCCTTGATCCCTCTCCCCTCCGATATCCTCTTCGCTCTCGCCTCCGGAGGCTTCTTCCTTCATTACTCCGCCGCGTCCTCGTCGGCGTCGATACAAACGTCTGATCTCCAAGCTCACTGTGACTCGCTTTCGGCTCGGATCTCCGCCTTGTGCTCTCTCCTCTGCTTGCTCCTCGCGTGCAGGCCGAGACTCTTTATCGCCGACGCTGCCCTCGCTGCTTCCGTTTGCCTTCAGGGTCTCTGGCAGCTTCAGACAGGGCTCTCTTTGTACGTTGATGGGTTCATTCCCGAAGGGTGTCATCGTCTTCTTGATGTTTCGAGCGGCGTTGAAGGTTCGACTCAGTGTGATATCCTGGAGTCTAAGCTAAGAGCTGTCTCGGTCTTGGATCTAATGTTCACTGTCCACGTTGTGCTTGTTGTCATCCTCCTCTTTGTGACGTACACGATGGTGGCGATGGCTGCTGGAGTGCGGAGAACTGGTTCTTACGAGGCTTTGCCGACCAATTCTAGTGATTCTAATCACATTCAGATGAAGTCGTTGACCGGAACTCAGGCTTGAATGTCTATGTCTTTGCTTATTCGATCATCTTGCCTTGCCTTGTTTTGTATTCTCTCTATCTCTCTCTTTTTAACGTTTCTTGGAAGGAACCTGATTTCTTTGTTCAAGGATATTGTTATAACTTGGATATGATGACGTGCACAACAGAGTTAAAGTTATATTCTTTGTTTGATTAAGAATAGCATTGCAAGTGAACTCCTTTGTTTTTGGACATTGATGATCTTCTTCTTGTCTGGTGCTGCTGATGTTCCATCTGGGTTTTGGAATGTTGTTTCACATTTGTTTGTTTGTTTTGGTGTTAAAGCAATGGTGAAAACAGAGAAAGTGATACAATGAGGATAATAAATCTTCTCTTTTGAAAAACATTTTGTGCCAAAGACTTGAAAGAGGGTGTGATTGCAACGCACGCATTAGCTTAGCTAGTCTCATGTCAACGAGGGAAAACAATAGGAACCAAGGTTGATACCTTGGTTCCTTCACATGGGACTGCCTAAGCTGTGTATGCTCTTTCACGTTTTCTTGGCGCAAGAGTTTTATCTTATGTTATCTTCTTTGTCTTTCACCTGTAGCTGAGTTTGCGTTAACTAAACAACAAATAAATGTTTGGTTACAGACTTTTGTTGATGTATGTTTTCTTGTTAACTAAGAGTGAGCTTGCATTCGGCAGCATGATGACGTTAACCTGTCTCCAACAAGATCTTCTTATGTGCGTACAACTTGCTCTGTTTTTTCATATTTGATGTTTCACGGGAAGTCAGGAAGGCGAACTAGTTAATCAAGAAAACGTACAAAACGGATGCTATCACACTCGCTTCATTTGCTATTAAAGGCCCAAACATATGCCCAATCAGGCCCAAACATAGATTTACCATGTAATAATGTATTTGTACGCTTCGGTAGTTTGAAATCTGGAGTACGTGTGAGAAGGGAAGTGGTGAAACCTTAGTGGTTAAGTCATGGAAAAAAGATAGAACAATCAAACAAGAGCTTTGAAACGACCAAAAGTAACCTTATGGTGGGTGCGAATATTTATGTATTATTTTGTTTTCACTATTTGTTTTATTGCTGAAAGCTACAATACACTTGTCTTAATATATTGTTTCCGTAAATCACATAATCTTCTATTTTGTTAACTAATAGAAACACCGAGGCATATGGTGAGTATATGACATTCACGCAACCTGTTGGTGTTTGGTCAGAACATATTGAAACATGTCTGAAGATCTTTACTTCAAACATTATACAACAGAGGGGAGGCGCGGGAATATGATAATAGCAAAAAGGCAACAAAAGTTAAATTAAAGAGAGAAAGAAAAAAAAGTAAAAGCGATTTGGCCTCAATCAACGGAAACGTATCTTAATTTATGAGGTTCCCTCTTTCTTTTTTACTTTTGTCACGAGAGAGTTTTCAAGCAACGGTTGACTAATACATATACTTACAGTAGATAGCAATAATGGAGGAATATTTGTCACTGTTTACACCTCTTCCACATTGTTTCCTTAACGTTTAATCCAAACCTTTGTTCAGCTTTTAAGCGTTTTAATCATTTACTAGAATTACAAAAGTTTCATTTACAATGATAAGATTGTAAAAAAGAAAACGTGAATTGAGGCAAACGAGGAGGTGGTCCCTTGGATGATTGTGAATGGAGATAAATCTAAACCAGACAGGAACTGCCACGTGTCATTATAGCTTTATAGATTCCTTAGCCAGCACCATTTTTTTTGTGATTGTATAAATGTAACCCTCCCTTCATCTCTAGTGTTTTCCATTCTCCATAAGACCTTTTTCACAACGCAAAGATATATAAAAAGAGAAGCAAAGCAAAACATACAATAATGAAGAAGGCGGCAGAATTCGTGAAGGATATAATGAACATGTTGGTCGGTCTTGCGAAGGACAAGACGAAGGAGCTAAAGAGGAAGACAAGAGCCTTTAAGACACGTCTTGTAATATTCTCTCTACTCCACAACAGAAACATGGTGGTTAGCTCGTGGTCTCACAAGCTCAAGTCCAAGCCAACATCAAGAAACCTAGATGATGGTAATAAGGATAAGAAGAACATGGTGGTGGTGTATAGCCACAACGCCATGTCTAGCACTCCTGCTGCGTCTCCGCAATACGTACAATACATGGATGAGGAAGATGAGGAAGAAGAGGAAGAAGAGGAAGATGAAAAGTATCCAGACTTGAGACACTCGCTGTTTGAGGCAGAGGGTTCGGTGATAGATATGGTGAAACACTCCAAGGAGGACAAGGGGGAAGAGTTTCGGTTGGAAGATGAGATTGACAACGTTGCTGACCTTTTCATTACCAGGTTCCACCGACAGATGTGGTTGCAGAAGCAGCTTTCTCTTGAGAGTATTATTCAAGATACATCATCATCCTGATCATTCCAATCTTGTGATATACATACATACATAACGCCCCTTCTCTTTTTTTCTGGGGGTGCATGATGCAATGATCCTTTTAGATTTATTTAGCAAAGTGAAATGAAAATGGGACGTATACATGTATGATGTATGTTTCTTGACCAATAAATAAAGTTTTTTCTTGTTGTCATTGTTATGTAAATTAATTAACATAAATTGCTCTTAATAAACCCAAAAAAAACTCAAATTCACCAACAAAATCAAAATCACCTTTTCTCTTCCTATTTGTCTTTACACTCTCTCTAAAAATCTAATATTGTTTTTATTTTGTTATTTTAAAAACAACCCCATTTATTAATCACCACATTATCTAAGCACTTGACTCCGTAAACGACAACGACCGTTATGTATTGTTTCATGGTCCATTAAATTATGTACGGGCTCGTATATCTCCGCTCATGAAGCCTTATTAAGGCCCATTCACCAGTAAAATAACTAGTTTAGGGTCCGTTCTCCAGTTGCCACGGAAACGACGTCGTCTCATGTTTCCCTCCAGGCTCCAGCTCTCTCTAGTTAGTATTTCTGATGCTGTTTGGTTGATAACGGTAGCCAGTTTCTGTGACTAATATGTACATCTCCATATCTAATTAGTAATTCTTGCAGTTTAATTACAAATTACCTGATTAGCCCAAGAAAACAACTAGTTGATCACATGACCAATGGCCAAGTTCTATTTAAAAGAAAAAAAATAGATAAGAGGATTGAAATATATGGTGAATGTGGCACATGCTTTCTGGTCATGTGATCATGTCTCTGTATCCCTTTTTGAAACTTGAACCTTTTTGGTTCTACTATCTCTCTACTGATTTATTCTCTTGTGGTTTCTCTCCATCGTGACATTTTCCCAATTTCCAGGTCGGTTTTGGAGTATGAACTCAAAGCTTATTAGCAAATCTGGTCGGTGCTGGTATCTGCAGTCAAAAATAGTGTTTGTTTATTATGTTCAGCCCATAGATCTAAAGAGAGAAAAAGAATCCAAAGATGCATTAATTAGCGAGAACATGGGGATGAGGACCTTATTATCAGTCCATGTGTATCTGCAACACTCCCTAAGTTACTAACAAGACTGCTGCAAACATTGAAAATAACCCAAAAGTACTGTGATAATAATAATAATAATAAGCAGATATTATGTTTAAGACTAGAAAGCTAGCTGATATGGCTATAAATAGAAATGTCCATGCAGTGTTCGTTTGGTGTGGTGAGAGTGAGAATGGGTCGTCTTCCACTTACTCTTTGCCTCACCTTTCTGGCTATGGCCACTGTAACATTTGGTGTACCTCCTAAAAAGGGCGTTGATGTTCTTTTCGGCAGGAACTATTTCCCCACTTGGGCATTTGATCACATTAAGTATCTCAATGGTGGTTCTGAAGTGCATCTCGTCCTCGACAAGAACACTGGTGAGTTTCTCTGAGTGCCTTCTTATTTATTTCTCTAACATAAAGCTCTTTCTGAATTGTTCTTGTTTATTGCGGAAAAAGGCACTGGCTTTCAGTCCAAAGGTTCCTACTTGTTTGGCCACTTTAGTATGCACATAAAGATGGTTCCTGGGGACTCTGCTGGAACTGTGACCGCCTTCTATGTAAGTTCAAACTCGTTTACTAATACACATTTTAAGTTGTCAAACTGAAAAAGCTTGTTTTTTTTACTGCAGTTGTCATCGCAGAGCTCAGAACATGACGAGATAGACTTTGAGTTTCTAGGGAACAGAACCGGCCAGCCTTACATTTTGCAGACGAACGTGTTTACAGGAGGCAAAGGAAACAGAGAGCAGAGGATAAACCTCTGGTTTGACCCTTCCAAGGACTACCATTCCTATTCAGTTCTCTGGAATATGTATCAGATTGTGTAAGTACTCAACATTCCTCAAAGTGTAGTTTCATCTCAAAAATGTAAAAGCTAAGTGTATAGTTGCAACAACAGGTTCTTTGTGGATGATGTGCCGATACGAGTGTTCAAGAATAGCAAAGACATTGGTGTGAAGTTCCCATTCAACCAGCCGATGAAGATATATTCGAGTCTTTGGAACGCAGACGACTGGGCCACAAGGGGAGGGTTAGAGAAGACCAACTGGGCAAATGCTCCTTTCGTGGCATCCTACAGAGGCTTTCACGTTGATGGATGTGAGGCTTCAGTGAATGCTAAGTTCTGCGAGACGCAAGGAAAACGTTGGTGGGATCAGAAGGAGTTCCAGGACTTGGATGCTCAACAATACAAGCGTCTCAAATGGGTTCGTAAGAGATACACTATCTACAACTACTGTACTGACCGTGTCAGGTTTCCTCTGCCTCCTCCTGAGTGCCGAAGAGACCGTGACATTTAGTAATTTTCAGATTTCAAGTTAGATGTGTTTCGAAATTATGTATCCAAAGCTTGCGGAAGTTTCTACTCTATTCTTCTTACACGTGATGGAAGACATGATCTAGAGATGATTGAACTGTTAGAACCATACATGTGAAGTGACTTAAAAGTGAAAGCACTTGGGTGGTTTCTCATGATATGACAACTCATAACAATCAACTCAAACTGTGATATATGAAAATGAGTCTAAGCTAATGGTTTTACATAATGATACATCATGCAAAGTCACTTGAAGAGAGACAAGAAAAAAACACAACATGTAAGTAGAAAAGGTTTGGGATCTAGGTGGTAAGCTCCATGATGGCAGAGACAATATCTCCATCAGCAGCCTTGAGAGCCTTAACAGCCCTTGGCTTAGACACTCCTGCTTGGGTCATCACCAGCTCAATATCCTTTGGCTCCACACCCTCCTCATCCACCTCTTCATCCTCATCCTGATCAGCAGCGCCGGATGCAGCCGCACTGCTGGATTTTTCTCCACCGGAAACCACGTTGCTGCTGCGGTCTGGAGCCTTGAACTGCTCAGCAGCCTGTGTCTGAAGCTGGGAGCTCAAATCATCAATCTTAGCCTCACCGAAGATCACATAAGTATCTGATGCTGGACTCTTGAACACATCAGGCTTCGATATCACAAACAAGATCTGCATTTTCAACCAAACATTAAAAAAATTTGCAGCAAAGAGAAACAGCAAGATTAGAATATGAGAACACAGACGTTCTTGCTCTTTTTGATGGTGACACGGCTAACACCAGTGATGGGTTTCATGCCAAGCTTAAGCATAGCTTTACGACTCTTCTTCTCGCTTCTGCTTTGCTTAGACCGACCACCCGCCTCTCCATCATCATCATGTCCTGTTGTTAACAAAAAACCGTGTCAGACATGAACCTAACTTACTCATTTCTATTATTACCAGCATCTACCAACACAAGATACTAACTTTGACAAAGATGACCACACAAAATAATCAGCTAAAACAAGACAGCTTTTACCTTCAGCCTCGTCGTCATCATCCTCAGAATCATCATTCTCATCATCGTCTTCAACTTCAGGTGTATCAAGCTACAAATCGAAATCAGAAAGAAACAGTAAGTACGCATTTCTATAAGCGTGAGAGAGAGAGAGAGAGTGTGGTGGTTGTTACATCGATCTTCTGCTCTTCTAACTTGGCGGCGAGGATCTCCTCTTTCAATTCGGCAGTCATGTTTTCAAGAGCGAGCGAGAGTTGTGTAGGTGAAGAAACCCTAAAAACCTCTGAAAAGGATTCGATTGATGGTCTAAAATTCGTTTTCAAGTTCACCCACCGAGTCGGCCCAACAAAAAGACAAAAGATAGATATTTAAATTAAGGTGATCTTCGCCGTCTGTGGGGATCGAACCCACGGCCACGGGATTAAAAGTCACGCGCTCTACCACTGAGCTAAGACGCTCTACCACTGAGCTAAGACGGCTTTGTTTATTGGTATTCTCTTATAAATATAACTGTCACTAGAAAGACAACATAGATCCAAGAACAGTTATATCAACCTTGAAATTTGTATATGAGAGACCATATGCTACTATTAGTACACAGAGAGAGAAGCTGCATTGTAACACTAACACGCAAAATCCGCATGCTGCTTTATATTATTTTTTTCTGATCCTTTGTAAACTACATAAGAAAGAGTAATAATTGAATCTTCATAAGAAAGAGTAATAATTGAATCTTCATAAGAAAGAGTAATAATTGAATCTTCATAAGAAAGAGTAATAATTGAATCTTCATTGTATATGAACGCCTTTTCCTATGAACGAAATCCCTGGCAAATCAAGTAGATCTCTCGAGATGATGGTCTTGTCGCTTTAGGCCTCAACCAAGATGCCTTGTTAAAGATGGGCTTGCAAATCCTCGCAAAATCTAGAACAATAATAAAACAGTTTACATTGTAAGCAAAGAGGAATCATTTCTTTCATTTGTGTATATATACAGTTGGACTACTCTGTTGTTGCCTTACCTTGAGCATCCTCGCTTTCAAGAAGCTTGATGACAAGATGACCTCCATGCCTGAGCACACCAAGACGACTCTCCTCATCACCTCCATCATCAGCATCATCATCAAGTGACTGAGAGATGGCAGCTTGACCAACAGCCAAATTAAGGGCTCGCATTCCCAGTTCAGCAGAGAGAGCTGCATCTCGACTGTTAATTCCAGTTACTGAGTGACACATATCTGATAGAACCACTGTGAACCCCATTTGCTGCACAACAGAGCAATCAAGAACAACAGGGAGTGAGTTCAAGCACTTCATCCCATCACCTTAACCACCATATTATCAAACAATCACCAAGACATGTTCTGAATAATTCTAATCAAGAAAGAACCTTCACCTGAGGAGATAACTCTCTAATCTTTTGTCTGGGGAAGTTTAAAACATCAGCGCTAATGGTTTGCACTCGAGCATCACACAGTGGAGGAACCTTCACCTTCTGCTCTGAAGTTAAAAATAAAGACTTTACACAAAGAATGCCAAGAACTGAATCCAAGTTAAGCCTTCTCTGACCTTTATATCCATACCCACTACGTTTCCACCAGTTCTAAGCGGACCTAAGCTTTGACAAGCAACCTGTAGCAAAAGAACTCAAGGTAAGCCTCCTCCTCCTCCTGCTCGCAGACTACAAGTGGAAATAAATTGGAGTTCAAAAGATAGAACCTGAAGCCAAGCACCAGGCGCGCAACCAAGGTCAAGAACAGAGGATCCTGGTTTGATCAGCTTGTACTGCTTTTGAATCTGTAGAAGCTGTAGTTGCAGGGAGAGAGAGAGATAAGAGTTCATGGTAAGAAGAAGAAGAAGAAGGAAGAAACAGAGGAGGGTATGAATGTAAATTCACCTTGAAAGCGGAACGAGCGACATAGCCAAGACGTTGAGCTTCTCTGTAGAAGAAGTCAGGCACTCCCGCCCCACTCATCTCCCCCCTCCGGCGCCGTTAAACCTTTTTCTTCCTCGGTTCCCCCCTTTACGTGTTTCCAAAACCCTAAAACGCCCACATCGCAATAATATTATTATATTATTATAAAAATATTTTTGTTAGAGCAAGAACAATGGGGGTTCTTAAGAGGGTTTTAAGAGGTGTGGGTCCCACAAAACTTAAAAACCCACCTCTAAAAACTCTTGTGCAAGAGGTGTTCTTAGATTGGTTCTTACACTGTTCATGGACCCCACGACACGTGGCGGTCTATGATTGGCTACTTTTTTTTTTTTTTTTAAAAAAATTGACAAAAAAAAAAAAAAAAAGTTAAGAGCCCATAGATTTTCAAAATCTTGTTTACATTTTGACAAAACCTTGTCTTTCTTTTTTGAACACTATTACAAAACATTGTCTAAAAGTAATTTTTTATGTTCGTTTTCTATTCGTTTATATTTGTTTCTTTTGTTTCTATGACGGTCACCAATCGGATCCAAAATATAAATTACGTCGGCGCAATAATTAAAAATAATTAAGATCCGTTAGAAATCAATATTTCTAATTATTTAGTTTCCGATAAGACAGTTTTTAATCAACCATTTTCGTTAGTTTTTTTTTTAAATGATTCTTTCCATCATTTTGTTTTTGTTTTTTATTACCGCATTCAAACTAGATAAATGCATTATAGATTATTCAATTTCTATATTAAAAAGAGTAAGCCTTCGAGTTTCTATAACACCCGGTTTCTTAACCGAATATAGTTATAACACCATAAACTCTAAGCACCAAACGCTATTCACTGTTTAATCGGTTAAAACGGACATGTTTTATCTGACCCATATCTTATTAAATCTTTTATTTCTCATTCAATAGAAACTGATTTTATATTTTTTTAAATAGTTGAATTAATTTTAATATAATGAAATATCAGAAAAAGGAAACCTTAGATTTTCTGTCAATGTTAGTATGACCTTTTAAATAAAAGAAATACAAGTCAATATTACCTTTTAACACAAAAGGCAATGTAGTATACCTCTTAATATATTACCCGTTAAACAAAATGCTAGATTAGACCAAAAATGCTAGATTTTTGCCTTTCATTTTTATTATTAACTTATTACCTTTTCACACAAAATAAATACGTTGAAATAATACCTGTTAATAATATTACCTTTTTTATAAAAAAGCTAGATTTGACCGAAGAATATGCTAGATCATTTCCGTCATTTTTATCATTACCTTTGAACACAAAATACACACATGAAAATTAAAAACTATTTTTCTTAGTTGATATTAATTATTTTCTTGTAAGGTTAAAAAAGGTTAGAAAAGATTTGTTTTGGAAACGCCTGTATACAAGTGTACATTTCGAAGATATAATTTTTGTGTGAAGCAATGAGTGAGTAACAAATGTCAAACATGATAAGATGTAGTCTGACTGTAACAAAATATCCTTAATTATATATATACAGACATTAAGCAAGCACAAAAAGGTTACAAGATAGATTAAAAAAATAAAAAGCTAGAGGAGAATCTATGGAGACAGGTGAAGGTAGCAGTTCTAGAGTCGGGCGAAGGGAGAGGAAGATTATCAAAAAAACGGAAGTCATCAGCTATGAGCAAAGCGTGGTGCAGTTGTCGAAAGAAGGGAGAAAGACATATTTGATTGTGGAGAGAAAACGTAAAAGACCATTGAACACAATCGATGGAGCTTACTCAGCGGTCTTCGATAACACCTATCCTCAATACAACTGGCTTTACAGTGGCTGGCTCGTTGAGGAGCGTCGCATCATGCTGTCTGGCCGACTTTACCGTGTAATGTTTTCTTTAGATCTATATTTTATGTGATGATAATTAGTGGTTCATTTGTTATAGGTATGTGGAACTAAGGATTTTTAGTGAAACAGATCATTGCCATTGTGAGATCTACATAATAGATTTAGGCTCTAAGATCTAATACTATGTGTATTGTGATGGAAAACCTTTTGCTCTTAGAACATTTAGAACATGTTTATTGAGGGTCTCTTAGGACGGGTCTCTTAGCGGGATTTAAGAGACGGTCTACGTCTCTTAATTTTTTTAGTTAAAAGCTAAGAGACCGTCTCTTAAATCCCGCTAAGAGACCCGTCCTAAGAGACCCTCAATAAACATGCTTTTAAATCATCATTATCCCAGGTCTCTTAGCCAGAGTTTTTAGCTTCGGATAAGAGACGGTTCTTAGCTTTTCTTAGTTTTTAACTAAGAAAAGCTAAGAACCGTTTCTTAAATAAGAGATATAAGAGTCGTCTTTTAATTGAAAAGTGTTTTAAAAAAATATCAAATCATGAGTTAAGCTATAGATTAGAACAAAATCTTTCTTATTGCCACTGTGAAATCTACATAGTAGATTCAGTTTCTAAGAACTTATTCTATGTGTTTTGTAATTGAAAACATTTTGCTCTTAGGTGCGCCCCTAGAACAAACAAAAGCTATATGTCATGAAACTTAGTGGTCTGTTTCTAAATCAAAATTAGTTCATTCAAACTTATCAATCTGAATCCATGAGGATGGAAATTCAGATAATCCATAGAAATAGTTGACGTTTCAGAAAAAAGATTAAGGGAATAGGGAGAAATCAACAAATGTGACATGGATATATATATATAGAGAGAGAGAGTGCATTATATTCAAGACATATAGTACTAATTAATGTTTGATGTATTTGTTACTACCAATTTTCATGTATATATATGTGCATTCATATAGATGCAGATAGTTTCTTACTTGCAACAGATCCATGTCTGAAGGTTTTTCATATTCTATATAAAACACCATTTCACTTTCATATAATTTTGTGCAGTACTATTACGATCCAAAGGGGAAAGTGTACAAATTCAGGTACCAAGTGGAGCAGGTTTTCGCAAACATTGGGAAGGAGGTGGCTAAAAAGAAGCCAGTGGTCATCATCCTCGACGACTAATTATCTGCTCTTTGTGAAGGGCCTTATCATTTAAGTCATTAAAAATAAAATAAAAAGGTTCAATTCCTAATTAAGTACCTTGGACAAATGGAAATTTACCTGTCTTGAATTTGTGTTTTTAATTTGAGGACCAATGTCTAAGCTTTCTTGGATGTTATTTGATTAAGGATTCATTGAGTTTGTTGTCTCAATTATTTGCAAAAACTGATTTTAAGTGAGATGTTTAAACATCTTATTCAAGAACAACATATCAGTTCCATATATTTCTATAATCATTTTGTATATTTTAAAACAAATTTGTGAACATGTTTTTGATTGTTGTAATTCATACGTCCAACAAGTGGCGGAACCATCTTATTAGCGTGTGAGTCAGTTGACCCATATGAATTATGAATTAATTTTTTTTTACATATATATTTATGTGAAAACTGGAAAATAGTATAAAATTTAGTTAAATTGACCCATGTGATATATGTTACTTATGACTTGACTACTTTGACAAATTTTCCTAGCTCCACCACTGCATCCAACACATGGAAACATATGTCATCTGTATCTAAATTTGATTGTGTTGAGTGAAGTCTTTTTGCTTATATTTTGTGTAGTAAAGATGATTGATATATACATATATATAATATATGGCGGACTAATATGTATTCGCTTTATATCTCTCTATACATATAGATAGATAGATATCATCAGGAGTTCATATAATTCGTTTCTGCATACCCAGTTTATGACTTTTGCAACCTAGGGTTTAAAACCACAACCACATATAATGTATTTTATCTATATAACTAATTTATGTTTTAGTTATTTTGAGTTCATGATAAAGTCGATGGACAATCCATGATGTAATTCACGTAAAGATGATAACAGAGTATTTAGAGTGATTCATCTAATGGATTGATTCTATTTGATGTAGGAAACGAAGATACATGTTTGAGAAAGAAAAAAAGATATATGGTTGAACACCAATTACGTAAATGTCTCCTAATTTTTTTTATAAAACGGTTTCTAGGTTTTTTAATGTTTCGTCTCCGCTTATCCGTTTAGGACTCTATGTGACCTATGTTTTAATGGTATGATGATGCTATAATTAGATAGAGAGTGAACCTATATTTTCTCATAAGATAAAAAGATATAAGAGTGTAGTTTAATTGAGGTAGTACACTAGTACTGAGCAGAACGTGTATATATTACAGCTCCTTCTCTAGTCATCATGTAACTGTAAGTGAGCACTTGGAGTAAGAGCCTCTCAATAGAAGATGAGAAGGCCCTCGGATACAGATTGGTTTGCACATCCAACTGATAACAAGCATGGAAACCAATAAGTGGATTTAGAGAGAGAGAGAGAGAGAGAGAGAGAGAGAGAGAGAGAGAGAGAGAGAGAGAGAGAGAGAGAGAGAGAGAGAGAGAGAGAGAGAGAGAGA
>MU107072.1:35843-65140 GCA_012274485.2 Sinapis alba | reverse complement strand
TCATTAACCAAGCAGGCAGGCAGGAAGGTGCATGGCACATGACCGGTCAAGCAAGCAAGCAGGTGAAAATCATGTGCATCGCACATGACCGGCCAAGTAGCTGAATGGTCTTTTTGGGCAGTTTTCGACCAAACATTTCCCGTCCCTCGGATCTTGTACTTTTTTTAGATAAACTCTTTCAGCTTTAATGAAACTCGATCATAATAATTAGAACTCGACCATAGATATCAAGGAAAGTTCTTTCGACCACACGACAGTCTCGTCGAGACATTAATTGACCAGGTTGTTTTTTTTTATTATTTTTAAATCTGATCAACCAACTCCAAACTGGTCGAGCGGAATTTTTCTCGACCAAAAATTCATTGGTTCGTGAGGGTTATTACATGTAGTGTCTCAGCATTATCAGAACGAGCCGGTGGAAGGTTCCAGTGTCCATCACGTACCGCTTGTGAAACAGTAGCATGTAGAGGAATCCTTAGTGATCGCGGCCAAGAGGCACCAAACATGACGTATAATGGACCGAGCTCTGTCCAAAAATCATTCCAAAAATAAGCTATCTTCCCATCTCCAACGCTGCAGCGAAGATATAAGTGAAGCTTCTGTCTTACCCAAGCATGCTCCGGATAGTTTTCGAAAACCTTGGCGAATCATTAATAAGGCAAAGACTCTTTCCGGCAAATTTGTTTATTCCATAACCAAGGAACCCATAGAGAGCCCGACGCAGAAAAAAACAACCAAAATCTCTTCAATCTAAATACCATTTTCAAATTCTTCAAGCTTCCTCATTCCAAGACCACCTTCTGATTTTGGCTGACAAATATTAGTCCAAGATACTCTTGCACCTGCCGCAGACGTAGTGCTGTTTTCCCAGAGAAAACCAGAGCGCTCTGAGAATCCACCTTTGCATAAAACCATTTTGGTAGAACAAAAACCAAACTCCAGAAATTAACCATTCCATAAATCACCGAGTAAATCATCTTAACCTTCCCCGCGAAGGAAAGAAATTTGACTGTCCAAGAGGGTAGTTTGGCAGTAATACGATCGACAAATGGTTGCAAGGTTACAGACGAGATCTTCTTAGGGCTTAGAGGCAATCCTAGAAACCTTGTAGGAAATTCCCCGCGATTGAAGCCTGAAAGGTCACTAATAACAGATATTTGAATGTCCGTATATCCTCCAGATAAAATCTCAGACTTTGATTCATTGGTGTCTAAACCGGACCAGTCTCTGAATTTACTCATTACCTCTTTTATTCCTGTCGTTGAAGCACAAGAGCCATCAGAAAAAAACATGAGATCATCCACAAACAGTAAGGGAGTAAGCCTAGGAGTAGCACATAGTGGGTGTAACCGAAATGCACCGTCCGCTTCTGCCTTGTCCAACAAAAGAGATAATACTTCCATCAGCATAATGAACAAGTAAGGAGAGATTGAGTCGCCTTGGCGGAGTCCTTTTTTTCCTTCAAAGAATCCCGCAAGTTCCCCGTTAATGGCAACTGAGAATATGGGTGAAGATATGCACTCGGTTATCCAACAGATAAACATTGGTGGAAACTGCTGAGCCTCCAGGACTTTGATCACAAAATCCCAGCACACTGTATCAAAAGCTTTACGAAGGTCTATCGATCTTAAGCATAGCACTTTTGAGGCAAGAGGATTTGTTGTAGTCCTTGATAAGCTCGGTTACTAACAAACATTCTCCCCAAGGATGCGATCTTTCAAGAATGCCACTTGATTAGGACTAACACATTTTGTTTGGATAGGTTTAAAATGATTTGAGATGATTTTTGATATGAGCTTATAGACAATATTGCAACAGCTGATGGATCTATAATCACCAAGAGAGCAGGCCTCAGACTTCTTAGGTATTACAACTATAGTTGTAGTATTCATGTCCTTTAACAGTAATCTGTTCCTGAAAAATTCTCTAACAGCAGCAATTATATCATCTCCAACTGTATCCCAGGAAGGTCTGAGGAACTCCACCGAGAAACCATTTCGGGGACCGGGCTCTTATTAAGCGGCATTGCGAAAAATGTTGCCTTTATCTCCAATGGGGTAACCTCTCGTTTCAGGTAATTCTGTTGGAGCTCCGAGCAGCGAAACGGAAGCAGATTGCTTAGCTCCTCAGTAGACACTGAAGATTAGGGGAGATCAGTAGAGCCTAGAATACCTTGAAAATACTCAAACGCATGAGCTCTTATATCATCCGTTGCAGAGAGCAGGTTACCAACACCATCCCGCAAAAAGTGTATGTGATTTGTCGAAACATGATGAGATACCATCCGATGATAAAAATCTGTATTGAAATCTCCAACATCAGCCCACCTTACTCTTGATCTCTGCCTATAAAATTTCTCTTCCGCCTTAAGTAAAATATTTAATTTATTCCGCTCTAAGTGCTCCTCTCGTGCTGTAATCATATCTGGAGTGGTAAGCAGACGTCTCTGATGTTCATCCACCCTTTCCTTTTGAGCTTTAACTCTCTGAGAAATACCACTATAGTTCCGCTTGTTCAATCTTCGTAGAGGCCGCTTAAGCAACTTTAAGGAATGAACCTGCTTGAATTGATTCGTACCCGTAATATGACCGCAGTTCCAAGCTTTTCTAATTGTGTCGGGATACTCCCGATAATCAATAACATGATGGAAGAATTAAAATGGTTTAACAACCTATCTTATGATATTTGGAATTCGAAAGAGGCAAGGAGCATGATCTGATTGAGAAGGGTCCAGATAATCCACAAACGAGTCAGGAAAATATGAAGACCAAGTCTGATTTATGAAAGCATGATCAATCTTCTTGGATATAGGACTAACGTCCTTGCAGTTCTTCCAAGTAAACGGTAAACCTTTAGCTTGAGCTTCAAAGAGCTGAGCATCTTGAAGACCGAGATTTGCTTCCTCCATCCCTGATTCATCAATGTGCGAGGAGAGATGGTTTGAGTGATGAGAGGACCACAGCATTTGATTAAAATCCCCTAAAACACACCATGGATGATTTGAGACCGGAGTCGCGTCCTGTAATGTAAAAAAAGTTTCCCATAGAGGCCTACGCTCCTCCACCAGATTGAAACTGTAAACAAAAGTGACAGTACGAGTAGTGTTTTCAGACAAAATTGAAATCCCACAAGTGACATATTGAGTTGTTTCATTGTAGATAAACATCGTAACTCTCAGATCCCAAACAATGACAATACGGCCAAAAGCGTTGTCTTCAAAATTCTCAAAAAACTTTCATCCCCTTGGAATAGCTCCCAAAATTCTATCCTTATTACTCTCAACTATATGAGTCTCCAAAAAATCTCCAAAAAGAGGCCTATGAATATTAATTCAATCTTTGGCCATGGTGTGGCGTCTTATACTATTCAGTCCACGAACATTCCACTCAAAAAAAGCACATAACTACTGATTTTAAAAGATTTTTGTGACCTTACGGCCACCCTTCCTGTTTCTTACCAGGAAAAAAGGTTTGTCTCGCTCCTGCTCCTGCACTGGATGAATTAAAACTCTTTATTATGAACTCGGGTTAAAAAGGGACACTTGAAAAGCAGCAGCCGCAGTCTGTCCTGCATCAGAAGAACAAGTTACCTTTTTGAGCATTTTCCAACGCAGACAGCTCTAAAATCGGAAGGTGATCATCATGCACAGGAGGCACCATTCCACCAATCACGACATCTATCTGTCTTGTGACCAAACTTTTTGCAAGCATCACACTTAATAGGTATCCACGGATAGGAGACATCAATATGTACTTCCTTGCCATTGGAGATGTGAGATCCACCCT
Organism: Sinapis alba; assembly: GCA_012274485.2. NCBI lineage: Eukaryota > Viridiplantae > Streptophyta > Magnoliopsida > Brassicales > Brassicaceae > Sinapis > Sinapis alba. The sequence goes on along the minus strand of MU107072.1, from coordinate 61,355 downwards.
CACATACATTTTTGCAACTTCAAAGTTTTCCTTACGTTCGAATTCAGGTGCCAGAGATTCTGGTTTTCCCACAGCCGTCGCAATACGACTCAAGCTTTCTCTGCTAAACAAAAGATAGGGAACATTGCGCAACTCTACCGGAACAATTGCGCTTGTGAGAGGAGGTTCATCCCGAGAGTATTCAGGAGATCAAGGAGCCACAAACATTGGAAGGCCACCGATATTCCAGCAGGTCCGAGATAGGATAACCTCACGAGTCCTTGGGTTAGTGACTCAGAGAAGATACATACCTTGTCCAATATTATGAACAAAGATCCGAGTGCCAGCCCTTGCCCACACTGCATTAACCACACCGATAATCTTTCCCATCACAGGATAATCTCTATGAAAACGAGCGTAGATGAAATCTTTGAATTTGAGCTTAGCAGCCTCAATATTCTCATCCGGAATAAGGACAAAGGCACACCAGAGACATGTTCCGATGGAGTACCCAACACCTTAAGCTGAGTAGATCTTTTAAAAAGGGCAGCATAGTTTTTCTCAGGAGTCGACGCAGCTTCCGTAGCCTTGTTAACAAGGAAAACGGAACCAGAATCAGCAGCAAGATTAGGAGCCAGGAGAGAGCCGGGAGCAACAGAGAGTTTCAAATCCTCCAGAGATGGAGGAGTAACAGAGAGAACAGTAGGAGGAGGAAGCTGCTTTAATGGCGACAGAGCATCAACAGAAGCTGAATCCAAAATTAGAGCAGATCCGGAAGAGGGAAGATTTGCAATTGGAGAAAGGGGAGAACTTGTCAGGGGGTTCGAAGACCCTCTTACAGCTACACCAAAATTAGTGAGAGAGATGGACTTGTTCTTCTTTTCCATGGCAATCTTCCTGGCAAAACGGATTAGATGGAGAACCTTAAACGATAACGCAGGAGGCGGACGGGGTTTCTTTTTCCTGGCAATCATCGCGACATCAGTAGAGGAGAAGAGGAAGCAGAGGAGAGGATGCATAGATATACTCGCCAGAGATTGCGTGACCACCGACAGCAGAGCGTGGGGTGAAAACCAGATCGCATTTTTTTATCGCAGAGAGAAAGAGCCGTTTGCGACTTTTTGTAATTATTATTAGTTCCATAATAAATAATTCTTCTTTAAAATAAAAATCTTCTAAGATTTGATATAATAAAAAATTAAATAATGAAACTATATATATATATATATATATATATATATATATATATATATATATATATATATATATATATATATATATATATATATATATATATATATATATATAGTCTATTCAATTTGTAAATAATAGAATGTGCTCTTCTGTAACTAATAAAAAAAAAATTGAAACACTCGATGTCTCGAACCATAACATACAGATTTGTTGATGTCCAATTGTATCATCAAAGTTATTGATAATCTTTTTCTTTGGTAAATTGTTAGTTTCTAACGCCTTGTCTTTCCATATTATTTGCTGCATCATATCATTATTTATTAACGGATGAAATTTCTTCAAGCATTTAAATCTACAAAAATAAAACAGATTTTAAAAAACAAACAAACATAAGAAATAGTATCAAAGAAAAACTAAATTGCTATTCTTTTTCTGATTATATATGATTCTACTCTTGTTTTCTGTTTGTTTCAGAAAAAAACTCTTGATTTGTTATGGTTTTCCTTTTGTTGGATTTGACCCAATAATACTTTTTTCTTGATAAAGCGAGTTTTTCTTGTCTTCTTTCCTACTATTTTTGTTGGAACGCAGAGGTGTACATTTACAAAAAAAAAACAGAACATTTTATTTCGCTCCCTTTGTTTCAGATTTTCAATTTGGATAAAAAAAGATACAAACATGAATTCTTTTAAGAAAAAACTTTCTTGCGAGCGAAGCTTAATATATAAACGCCATAGTGGTAAAACTATAGGGAGTGAGAGACAGAAAATTTGAAAACAAAAAGATGAGATGATACATCAAATATAATTTTATCTCGGAGAAGAAACGTTGCGTGAATTTAGTAAGAGAGGACATGTGTGTTTTTCCTTTTTGATACCGTTTATATTGATTCGGTTTTCCGGCTTCAACAATCTTAAGTCGAACTCGCTTTTGTTTCTAAAGCTTTCAATCGGATTGAAAAATGTGTTTGTAAAATGGTTTTTACAAGGATTTGTGAACGTTTTTAGTTTTCTTTTGGAACAGTGTTTGCAGTTTGCACGTTGCATATCCATGAAAAGTTTATGTTTTATTGTTGAAACGAGTTTGTGATTTATGAAACGTTTAGGAATCTTTATTATTTAAAAAATTTTCTATATTTGCAATTTGCGCATTGCATATCCGCTCTGGCTGCAGTTCCAACTCTTTCGGATGTTCCTAGTGTAATCTCTCAGGGATTGATGCCGGACAAATTTGATGATAGAAGCTTTAAAATGTGGCAAAAGAAGATGATGTTCTTCCTCAAAATGATGAAGCTGGACAAATTCATCCAGGAGGATAAACCCATTATCCCTCACGTGATTGAGGATGTGCACACTCGTGCAAGTGTTGACATATGGGTGCATTCCGACTTCATCTGCAAATGATACATTTTGGGTCACCTCATTGACCCATTGTACCAAGTTTAATGTGAGATTCCTACGGCAAAAGAGCTCGGGAGATCACTAGACATCACTGGACAAAAAGTACAGAGGTGAGGACGCTGGCTGCCAGAAGCTTCTAGTTGCAAAATTTCATGACTTCAAAATGGTGGATTCAAAACCCATCATGCATCAGGTAGAAGCATTCCAGCTTATATGTCATGAAATTGTTGCTGAATAAATGTTCATCTGCGAGACATTCACATCTCTCAGCTTCATTCAAAAGCTTCCCCCGAGCTATGCGGATTTCAAGAACTATCTAAAGCACAAAAGAAGAAGATGGGTCTCGAGGAGCTCATCATGAGGCTTCATATGGAATTCATAAACCGAAATGATGACAAGATCCATGCTAAGAAGCATATTGTAAACATAGCTGAGCTGAAAGAAAAAAGAAAGGCACACACCCACTCTCCTCCCAAACCTTTCAAAATGGCTACACCATTGAAGGCTTCTAGACCAAACTTCAAGAAGAAAAGTGTTGAACCAAATGTGGAAAAATTCAAGGAAAAATGTCACGAGGAGGATCTTGTTGTAGTGGTGACTAAGGTTAACAAGGTTGAAAGCAACAATCCCAAAAAATTGTGGTATGACACAAAAGCAACCACCCACATTTACACTGATATGGTGATGTTCAGCATCTATAAGAAAAGCAAGACTCAAAAGAAGTTGTTCATGAGGAACACTGCAGTCTCCAAGATTGATGGTCGCGGAATTGTGGTTCTAAAGATGACATATGGACTTGAAGTCATTTTGCAGAATGTGAAGCATGTGTCTGGCATGAGGAAGAACCTGGTCTCGTGAACCTTGCTCAGCAAGAATGGATTCGCCACAACTCTTAAGATAGACAAGTTCGTGATTAGAAAGAATGAGATGTATTTGGGAAAGAGGTATGTTAAGGATGGACTTGTCAAGATGAATGTAATGACAGTCCTTCGGAAAGTTGTGTCTCTGAAAGTTTCAATGAATAAGAAAGAGCCAGTTGCTTATTTGGTTGATTCTTTTGATATATGGCATGAAAGATTAGGCAATGTAAACTACAAATCCATACAAAGATTATTGAATTTAAATCTAAATCTCAAAATGCAACAAGTAAAGAAAAATGTGAAGTATGCGTACATGCTAAACTCACAAAAACACCCTCACCTTGTGTCGAGAGAACTAACAAACCTCTAGATTTAATTCATATTGATTTATGTGATTTAAAATATATCAAACTATGAGTGGTGAAAAGTACTTTGTGACCTTCATAGATGACTGCAAAAAATATTGTTATGTATATTTATTAGATAGGAAAGACGAAACCTTAGAAAAAATCAAGGAATTTAAACTCGAGTTTTAAAATCAGCTTAAAATAACATTAAAATAGTTATAAGCAATAGAAGAGGTGAGTATGATGGTCAGTTCAACGCATTTTGTAAAGAACATGGAATTATCCATCAAACTACATCTCTTTATTCACTAGAATCTAATGGAGTTGTTGAATGCAAAAAAAAAAAACTTTAAAAGAAATGATGAATGCAATGTTACATGAATTTGGATTATCCCAAAACATATGGGGGGAAGCATTGCTTACCACTAATTATATCCTCAATAAAACTCCACACAAAGTAGCTGGAAAAACACCATATGAATTATGGAAAGGTAATTGAGTTACAAAACTTCCTCTCCAAGATCCTCTATCTCGTTTAAATTAAATATTTTGGGCGAAGAAATGAAATGTGTGTTGTTTTGAGATGAACAATGCAGTGTTTAGACACAAACATCATGTTTTTCTGGTTCAAAATGGGCCAAAAAAACAAAAGTAATTTGGTCCAAAAAGAACCTATGGCCTATGCCAAACCGAGTCGGCTGGATGATGGCGACGGCGCGCGCATGAGGAAGCCAAGCCATGCTCTCCGTGAAGCCTTTGATCAAGCCGGAAACACCAGAGGAAAATTTTACGTCAATTATTTAAAAGCCCATGGCTTTATGAATAATTGAATTTTTTGTGAATAAAACTAGGTCATTAAGTGGCCTTAATTGTTGTTTAATGAAGGAAAAAGTGGAGCAAAGTCCCACATCAGTAACAAGAGCTAAGTGTGAGTAGCATATATAGGTTATAACACTCATACTTGGTTAAACAACTCAGAGAGAGAGAGAGGTGGCTCCCCACGTGCGCCGCCGCTGTCTGGCTGGCTCGGGTTGACGTGGACTTGGGTTGGGGAGAATGTGACCCCATGACCACTACAAGATGTTCTTTTTGGGTCCAATCAAGCTTAACGTTTTGGTTCATTTTTGAATAAAAAACAACATGAAAATTGTGTGTAAACAATGTGTAGTTCGTCTGAAAACAACATAAAGTTTATATGTTCGCCAAAGATAAGAACGAGTCAACAAAGAGAGAAACTTACGGAGAAAGCTGCTCAATGTTCTTGGGAGATTTTTGGAAAACGTTTGCAACAGTTTCGAAAAACCGATCTCCATCTCCTCTTTAAATATCGTCTCACCTCATTATTCATACTTCAGTTTTTCACAGCGAGAAATAACCAGCAAAAATTCCTTAACGTAAGAAGTTTGAGAGTGTTTTGTACTTATTAGTTCGTTAGGGCATTCACAAGTGAAGCGTGAAGCGTCTACCATGGGTGTATCCTGGGACTCCATATTTTGCACAGTCTCGTCGCACTATAGAGAAAATATTTAGAGTTAAAGAAAGAGATTGTATCTCAACTCCATATCCGTTTATGTAAATGTTTTCTTATCGGTTTTCATTTCGTCATTTAATCGTATATTTCCTTAATATCGCTTTAATTAAATCTTTTGTATTGATTCGGTTTTCAGGCTTCTATAAGGTTCACCCCATGTGGTTAACCTTAAATTCACAACCCTCTTATCGCCAATCAAAGTGCCACGTAGATTAATGAGTGCATTGCATATTAAGTCACTTTTTTACTTTCTTTACATCTAGAGACACATTAGACATTAGGAACACATTCACGGAACCCAAAGTGCTTTTTGGACAATCTTGCCCTTGTGTAAAAGAAAAAATTACTTGACTTAATTAAGAACTAATTAAAATTATGATTGATTAGTGATTGTAATGGTTTGTTTTAATCTGAATGTGAATGAAAAAGGAATTAAAAGAGATGTTATGCATTTTTAATTACAATTTTTAAATTATTATTGTTTATCTTACCCTTAGAACATGTTTTTGGTATATATTTTCTTTTTAGTATATTTAAAGCAAATAAAATTATTACTATAAAATAAAGTTTTGTATTCTCTATGTTTTAACATTCACTTTACTATATATATATTATTTAAATATTTATACAAAAATATTTTATGGATATAGAAAGTATAGATATGAATTTTTGATTTCAATAATATGAATAAGATGGATATGGACGTAAGAACTGTACACATCAGAAGCGTGGATAGAGATTATTTTATGGATTATATATGTAAAAAATATATATATAAAATTCTTTATCTTTTAACATATATTTTCACATATATATATATAGAGATTAATTTTATACAAAAGTGTGGATATACACACGATATATCTTTTTGATAAAAAAAGATTAGTGTTGATTTGAAAAATATAAATAAGGAAAATGTGGACGTGAGAACCGTGGATAGTGAAAATATAATAATATCATTAGAAGTGATTTTTTGGGTAGATCAATATATATTTTACTTTTTGATGTGTTATTTGTCTATAATTTCCTTTTTAGATATTTAAAACAAGTAAGGTTTTTACTATAAATCATAATTGTGTATGTTGATGAAATATGTGAACATAAAATATGTGGACATAGATTGATGAAAAAGAGCATGAACTATAAAGGTGATGATTAGAAAAATGTGGATATGAGAGTTGTGTACATGATTAAATAGACAAAATTTCACCCAAAAATTGAATGATGATTACTATTTTAATCAAGTTAAAGGAAGAAAAAAAACTGAGAGTTTTCTATATTAATCGCTGATATTTTGCTATTCTAATGAATTTTATTATTTTTTAGCTCATTTAGATCATTTAGAATGTATTTAGAAGTCTGGATGCATATATTTGTTTATTTGCATTTGACATAGGGCAATTCTCTTAAATAACCCTTTTTAAGTTTTTGTCACAAAAACAGCCCTCAAAAAATAAAATGACCAAAATAGACTCTTTTTTTTGAAACTTTGATTTTTTGATTCTTTTTTGAAATTTGAAACCCTAACCCCAAACTCATCTCTTAACTCTAAACCCTAAAGTGCAAATTAGTTAATCCTATGGGTATAAATGCATATAAATAAATTTTTTAGCTTCTAAAAAAACATTTTGGTCATTTTCTTCCTTCAAAACTATTTTTATGACAAACAAACCAAAATGGGCTATCTAAAGGAATTTCTCTTTGACATATTGTAAAACTATAAGTTTGGGGTTAGATCACGAGGACCATTCTGAACATTCTAAGAGTATTGAGGTAAAAGCCTGAATATCCAAAAGTTTAGGGACCCAAAGTGCAAAACAATGAAACTTCACCATTGTTGGTGTCGAGACTTCTGGATTTGTAAGCGACTTGGGCGAGTGAGGCAGGATGGGCTCCAGCTCAGACTCGTACAGTATCAAAACATCATACAATGGCCATCAAAGTCATATCCATCACGACTATGAATTGCATCTTCAGCATTCCGAGGATTGTCAAATTAAAGCAAACATATTGTATAATCAGATTAAAGCATTCGTTGTCTATATGTAAAATCAACAAGCAGCCCTCATATAACATGCTAATTGCAGAATAAGTTAACCTCGCGAAAAGCATAGCCTGGATGTCTTGGTGGGATCTTCAAATCGATTTTGAAGAACAGGCCCATATCAGATCCAACATTCAATAAACAATTGAAGAATCAGCGGGAACGAAGTCTATACCTTACTGAACAAATCTTCAACTTCCCTCTCACGGTTATCACAAGGAAGGCTCGCAGTGTAAATAGTTATACTTGAATGGTTGTCCATCTTTTCCCTTAAATCCAAAATTATAAAACATGATTTAAACGAAACGTCAGTACTTGAAACGAAGAAGCATTTCACAAAAAAAAAAAACTTATTCAAGCTATAAGAAGACAAGAGAAAACACTAGAGTAGGCGAGATTTGATCTGAATTTTAAATCCATTAATGATTCTGTTAACCTAAGGGGAGATCTCAATTACCAGAAGAGGATGAATAAGAGAGAGTGGCGTAGGTAATACCTGAATTAGAATTGAGATCTGGGTTGGTGGGTTTGGCGAGAATGCTTTGGAAAGTAGAGAGAACTCTGGAAAGCTTCGAAAAGCTTCGAAAATGAGAGCTATTGTTCTTGTGGAACAGAGAGATTCAACCATTAGAGTACAATTATAATATGTGAGGATTCGAGAAAAGTGGTGTTTGAGTCAAGAGCTTGTTTAGTTTCTAAATAATTACACACTTTAACTTTTTTCGTGGATAGATGTTCTCTGTATCGATTTAGTTAAAGAGAAGGTAAGATGTGGAGAGATTATTTTCAAGAGCATAATGGACAAACAAAAGCTTAAATGTATGTCTCAATGGAAAATGACTTTTTATGTAATTGAAAAGTGGTAAAGTGCCTATAACTATAAATTTCTCTACATTAATAGATTAAAAATGTTTAACTTAAAAAAAAACTAAAATAGCTGGAAAAAAAAGAATGACGCCAATTTAAAGGACGTTCACGTCGCCAACTAAACCTTAAATCCTAAATCGTAAACCATAAACCTTAAATCTAAACCCAAACCCTAAATTCAAACCCTCAACCCTAGACCCTAAACCCAAATCCTAGACCCTAAATACAAATCCTAGAACTTAAACCCAAACTCTAGACCCTAAACCCAAATTGTAGACCCTAAACCCAAACTGTAGACCCTAAACCAAAACCCTATACCCTTAAGGGTTGGGTTAGTGTTGATGTTGTTCCTTTAGGGTTTAAGGTTGGGTTTAGAGTCTAGGATTTGTATTTAGGGTCTAGGATTTGGGTTTAGGGTCTAGGGTTAAGGTTTATGTTCTAGGGTTTGGGTTTAGGATTTAGGTTTTGGGTTTAGAGTCTAAGGTTTGGGTTTAGGATCTACGATTTAGGTTTAGGGTCTAGGGTTTGGGTTTAGGGTCCAGAGTTTGGGTTTTAGTTTTAGGGTCTAGGATTTTGGTTTAGGATCTAGGGTTTGGATTTAGATTTAGGGTTTAGTATTTAGAGTTTAGGGTTTAGCTAGTGGCATTAGCGTAGTTAAAATTGACGTTATTCCTTTTTTCAACTATTTTAATTATTTTTTAATCAATGTTTTTTATTTAATAATCTATGTGACATTTTGATTGAAAAAAATGTGCAATAAATTTGGTTGGGGTGAACCTAAGTATTGTTCTTAAAGTAAATAACATATTATTTAATATTAAAACAAGTTTTTCAAATTATCATAATTAACTAAATATTAAAAATTTAAATGATGTAAGTTAAATATTTAAATAAGAAAAAAAGTTTTTAAATTCACATATAAAAATAATTATTATTATTTTAGTAATTACATGAAAATTTAAACATTATATAAAAATTCAATACAATAACATATAATGAAATTGAAAAAAAAAACTAATTAATGTATTCTTGTTTTTTTTAGCAAACAAAATTTCATTTTATAAAAGTCTTTACGCTCCACTACCTTGGTTAAGTATTTTTGTTTATCCATAATATATTTTCAATAATTTCTTTCATGTTCCCTATAAAATTTCTTTGTCCAATTCCACTTCCTCCATATCATTTAATTCAACCATATAACTAACATTATTCATATGAATATGTGTCCATGTATCAACAAAATCCTCAACTGAAAAGTTAAAGTTCTTAAAATTATGTAGTATCATTATCGCTGATAACACTCATTTTTGAACATATATATATAATATCTCGGGATCTTATAAGGAATATTCATTTCTTCTTCTAAATTTCAAATATCCTCTCAATAACATAACGCAAAGATGCATAATATTGATTAAATAACTCTTATTTGTTTTTAGGTGGAGAACCACTTTCGAACTGTAACATATGATATGTAACAACCACGTTTCGTGAATATAACACCCTTATCCGGTCTAAGTAAAAGTTAATTAGTAAGATGAATTAACAAACTTTAACCAGATCAAAAATGCTACTACTATGTACCCGAACATTCAACCCCATATCATATCTGACATCCCAATGTTAAATGTATGAGAACGGGTTATCTAACGTGGTTCCAAGTTAAAGCTTTGCAATCCAAGTTGAAATCGTTAGTTAGATCTTCCCTGACTATGAGTAATATCATAAAGAACTCAAAGATTTTCACAAACCTTTACGCATATAGTACTTAGGTTAGAACCACAAAAATACATCTAGTCGACCATTTGAAACTATTACTTATCACAAGTCATACTTCTTTACAAAAGATATAACACTACACCAGCAACACTGCTCCTCAACCCAAACAGTACTCAATAAGTCTTACATAGAAAACAAAGAGTCTAATGAGAAACTAAGTTTCTTAGTAAATAAGGGTTTCCTAGCAATTAAATCCCCCCCCCCCCCCAATATTAATCAATCATCAAAAAGAAATATCAAATATTTCAAGCAAAATGCAATGCGGAAATCAAGCAATCAAGTAATATTCCAACGTTCACTTCCCACTGCATCAACCACTCATTCATTGGATATCTTCCAGCACCATTAATTCATTCACCAAATATCCTCTAGGTAACATGTCAGTTGTCAGGTTGGTCAAATGTCTTACTCTGAGCACATGCTTTCACGATTCCCAACAAGTGTATGACACTAGTGCAACAAAATTATAAGTCTATCACAAAAACTTTATATAGCTTATAGTAGTTGGCACCCCACTGTCTCGTTATTTACCACATCATAGTGATCAGCTCAGGTGTGCTTAGTGACTTGCAGGAGAATCTGTCAAAACAATCTCATCAGACCACCGGTGAAGGAGTCCCATCAACCACCATAATCATCATTCATTCCATAACACTTTGGGTTCCTTACCAATCAAAACTGATTCAATATTTGCACATGCATGTTATACCTTCCAAGCCGAAGTCCAAACAAGCCCAGACGATACAACTCATTCATACATTCATGTAAAACATGTTATAACCTTCAGTCTTATTCCCAAACGGTATAATTCAGTCACACAATCAGTCAATAATATCATCATGCATCATATATATGTTATACCCACCAAGCTGAGACTCGAACGATACAACCCAATAACACACTCATCATATTATCATGCAACAACCTAACCGTGAATGAATCAATCAATACTTCTGTTTTACAGGTGCTAATTGTGTCAACAGCAAGTAATCTTGTAACCGATACTCACCTTGAACTTAAGGACAGGTGGTCGGACAGATTTGGGTAGCTATAATTGCTATTACAAATTTAGCAGAGTTTCAGTTCTCAAAAACCTGAAACTTGGAACGAGAAAGAAAATCCCAACATCTCATTCGGAACTGGGATCTACACCTACTTCTATACTGAGGTTAAGAAACTAAAGAGAAAAATTAAGGTCAAAAATTTAGCTTCGTGTTTCATGTTCATGTTGTTTGTGTCAGATAAATTGTCCACGAGTTTAGCTTTCTAGATTAGTTTTGGTGTAGGTGTCTCTAAAGGTCATAAGAGGCTATTTACATGTAAATATTATCTAGGAATGGAGGGCTGGGTGTGGCTGCAAAGAGGAAAAAATAGGTGGCTGAAGGTGACAGCAAATGAACATTAATCTTTGTTCATTTGGTGATACGTGTCCAGCAGCTTCATCACCAGCAGCTAAGGCTAGGAATTTGAGTCACTACCCGTGGATCCCACCCTGTATGATCCGCCGCGGGACGGTGCTGGTCGACCAATTCAAAAAATTAAACATGTGGGTGCAGATTGAGTCGACTTTAAGCGGACGGGTGCGAATCGGCCAAAATCCCAACATCTCATTCGGAACCGGGATCTACACCTACTTCTATACTGAGGTTAAGAAACTAAAGAGAAAAATTAAGGTCAAAAATGTAGCTTCGTATTTCATGTTCATGTTGTTTGTGTCAGATAAATTGTCCACGAGCTTAGCTTTCTAGGTTAGTTTTGGTGTAGGTGTCTCTAAAGATCATAAGAGGCTATTTACATGTAAATATTAGCTAGGAATGGAGGGCTGGGTGTGGCTGCAAAGAGGAAGAAATAGGTGGCTGAAGGTGACAGCAAATGAACATTAATCTTTGTTCATTTGGTGATACGTGTCCAGCAGCTTCATCACCAGCAGCTAAGGCTAGGAATTTGAGTCACTACCCGCGGGTCCCACCCTGTATGATCTGCCGCGGGACGGTGCTGGTCGACTAATTCAAAAAATTAAACATGTAGGTGCAGGTTGAGTCGACTTTAAGCGGACGGGTGCGAATCGGCCAAATTTAAGTTTAAAGTACCCATCCACCCACAGAATTTATAATAAAATTGTAAAAATATATAAAATATTCAAAATTATATATTTTAAATTACAAATTTTAAGTTTTGTATTATTTTTTATTAAAAAACTAATATATCATAAAATAATTCTTTTATTAAATTTAATATTACCCGTAGATCCCGCAGATTACCTGCAAATTTCAACAAGGCGGGTGTGGGTATATTATTTTTGTGGACTATGCGGGCTAGAATTAAAAAAATTGACTCGCGGATTGGCAGGTCAAGAGGGGTGGGTTGATCCACGAATCCAGCCCTACCAGCAGCTGCTTCAGCGGAACAAGCAGGATTGCATGCTGCTGACTCACTCTCAGCAGGTGTAAAACACAGAAAATGTGATGTGTTGACATCCAGCTTCCGTTACCCAAAGATGCTTAATTCCACCCGATCGACCCTTATTCATATTTGATCGCACTACCGGTACTTCTGAGCTGTCCAGAATTAATTTCATTGACCAAATTTATTTTTTTCTAACCAATTTCACTCACTACCGACCATTGTCAGATTCATAATTATCCAATCATTTTCTCCTCAACTAGGACGTTTTAAGACAAAGTGAGACCATTTCTGATTCACTAAAATTCCCAAAGGATTATTTTGTACCATTTCTTCTTTCTAAACTCAACCTTAAAATTGAGGGCCTCACAAACAACTCAATAACACCTAGCATTTTGTTTCATGTTATCCCATCAATCTCCTGACATTATTTGTGGGATTTCCATAACAGCGTTCCCGATCAATTTAACTAGTACTTCGTCCAAGCTAATTTTATTTGTATTCCTGTAGACTTTGATTTCTCATTGTCCAACAATTCCATTTCTATTTTTGGCTTTCCAGTGCTTCAAAAGTCTTACCGAAACACTATTCAGGCCATTTGATTCTTCACATATTTCCTCGTGCCAAATAAATTTAAATGTTTTACCCTTGTTTATTTTAATCATTAGAACCTAGGTCACTCATCAAAATGGTCTTGGCTCGACTTTCTTTATTCAGCCATCCTTCGACCGTGTTCCCTTAGGCCATTCTTTTTCTTCATCCACGTCTTTATTCTTATTTAAAGTTATTACATTCTCCCCTCCCCTTCAAAGAATTCATCCTTGAATTCTTAAAAGACACATATTTATACCAACACTTGATGTTGCAATTTCAACTTTACATATTTCATTTTTTTCTTCTTGCTCACTATTTACATCAGGTCTTATACTTCATATGTCCCTTCCATAATATTCCTTTCCTTGACCAGCCACCTTATTGTTTCCTTCTCATAGACTATTATGCTAATTCATGTTTATGTTACTCATGTTACCATTCTTTTGTTTGATGATGATGTTTTCGATTTAACTATGATTGTCTTCAATTCACCAGATATCTCAAGGGTCCTTCTTGACTCAACATTTCCTTCAAAAGCTCTACTGAAAAATTCGATCACTTCTCTCTGACATGCAGCTTAATCATACCTGACTTTCGGTTTTATGCAATCAAATTAATTTCTTCGTATTATTTGTTGTCTTTTCGTATCAATATTCCCGCTTATTGTCGAGAATCTTCATGATTTCTTCTTGAATATCAACATTTATCTTTAAAGGTAGCTTCCTCCAGCATTGCCTTTACTGCTTTGGCTTATGTTTACTTCTTCAATTCCCTTGACACTATCTTTATAGGTACCCATCTACTACCCAAAACTTCTTGTCATACTTTTTCTCCTTTTTCTCCTTGAATTTTGTCTCCACCGCTTACTAGTCCACAGCCATCTTTAAAAATTCATCTTCTTTGTCTCTTATTTTCTTTTAATATTTGATTGCCCTTTATGTGTTACATCTCTTCACTTTTTACCCATTCTTCCTACTATCCGCTTTGATCCTTCTGAATTGGTGTTCTTGGTTCATATGCCTCATATCTACTCTGGCCTCCGACACTTGAATAGCATACATATCTCTGGTAGATGATATAGGGTGAAGTGCCATATCTGAAGGTAACACCCCTAATCTGGGAAAGTTAACTTGATTGAAAGTGAAACAATCAAACAAGAATATGCACGATAGATATATCATGATTTTTACCGCTTTTTGACCATGGTATAAGTCTAGAGTATTTGTTATGTTTAAACTCATTTTAGAGTCATTTTAGGTCTAGGTAGTTTTGGAGCTTTTGGAGCAATTTCAGATCTCCGGAAGCATAAACCTGAAAAGATCAAGTCGGAGACAATTTTTGATGACAGTGTTGATCGACACCCACACTAGTGTCGGTTGACACTCTCCTTATTTCACAAGAAAAAAAATAACTTTGAAGATATTATAGAAAGGCCCTGAAGTTTCACTTATTTTGCAAAAAAAATAATCAAATCGTGTTTTAGACTATTTTTGAGGTTTATTAGAGTTTTGTAACACACAGTTGGAGACAGAGACTATAGCTAAGATTGGAGAGAGAGATCTGAACTCATTCAGAGAGAAGATTTTGAATATCCATTTTTATTACTATATTCTATCTATTATGCATTTCACTCAGATTTTTATTGATGTTTCTCTGATTATGTCTGAGGAATTTCATTGTTAGATTTAGAGTTTTTCAAAGGTTATTGAATGAATTGTTAGACTTGATAAGATTGTTAGGGTAATCCATTAGTTCTTCATCTAAGTTGTTTATAACGCTAGTTTCTCGATTAATCACCTTAAATCTAGATCTTAGGAAAATTATGAGACACGAGGGTGTAATCAATTTTTGGAACTGAACTTAGATGAGTTAAATATTTATTCGCAGCGAGAGTTGGTTTAAGGATTTAGTGAACTAATCAAACTTGAGTTTATTGTCTGTCTGAAATAATTAAATTCGCAACAAAAGTTGGAATTCTAGGATTTAGACAATAAATAGTGCCTGCAACGAGAGTTGATTGACTGTTTTTTTAGTTTGACTTCGAGAACGGATATTAATTAAACCTCTGAATAATCTATCGTGTTTGTAGTTCTGAAATAAATGTGAGTTCCCTAAGTCTAGCACCCTTCATCTTTGAATTCTATGACATTAATTTAGTTATTATTTATTGTATTATAACCTTTGTTTTTAGCTTAATGCTGAAAATGAAAGTCTATTGTACAATTTTAGAGTCTTTGTGGATTTTTCCCTTAAGTGCTAGGTCTAGGTACATTTTAAAGCTTTTGGAGCAATTTGGGGCCTCATGAAGCATAAAACTGAAAATATCAAGTCGGAGATGATTTTCTGATGACAGTGTCGATCGACACCCATACTAGTATCGGTCGACACTCCCCTCACGAGAAAATCCAACTTTGAAGATACTACAGAAAGGCCAAGAAGTTTCACTTAGCAAAGCGGGAAATTCTTACCGGACGAAAGCAAGAAGCAGATTTGCAAAAGAAGCAAAATCGTGTTTTAGACAATTTCTGAGGTTTTTGAGAGTTTTGTAACACACACTTGGTGACAGAGAGACTATAGCTTGGAGAGAGATACTTGAACTCCTTCAAATAGAAGATTTGAACTTCCCCTTTTTTTACTCTATTCTATCTATTATGCACTCACTTAGATTTTGAATCATGTTTCTATGATTATGTCTGAGTAATTTTATTGGTAGATTTAGGGTTCTTTAAATGTTATTGAATGAATTGTTATACTTGATAAGATTATTAGGGTAATCCATTAGTTATTCATGTAAGTTGTTTATAACACTAGTTTCTCGATTAATCACCTTGAATCTAGATCTTAGGAAAATTATGAGATATGAGAGTGTAATCGATTTTTGGAACTAAACTTAGATGAGCTAAATATTTATTCGCAGCGAGAGTTGGTTTAAAGATTTAGTGAACTAATCAAAACAAATTTTCTTGCTTATCACAAATAATTGACGTTTTTTTTAGTTTGACTTCGAGAACGAATATTAATTAAACCTCCCACTAATTTATCTTGTATGAAAAGTTCTAAAATAACTGTTAGTTTCCTAAGTCTAAGACCCTTCATCTTTGAATTCTAAGACCTTAATTTAGTTATTATTTACTGCATTATAACCTTTGTTTTTAGTTTGACGTTGAAAACAAAAGTCTATTGTATAATCTTAGAGTCCTTGTGGATTTGTCCTTTAAGTGCTAGGTCTAGGTACATTTTAGAGCTTTTAAAACAATTTGGGGCTTCAAGAAGCATAAAACTGAAAAGATCAAGTCGGAGATGATTTTCTGATGACAGTGTCGATCGACACCCATACTAGTATCGGTTGACACTCCCCTCACAAGAAAACCCGACTTTCAAGATATTACAGAATGGCCAAAAAGTTTTACTTATTTTGCAAAAGAAGTCAAATCGTGTTTTAGACTATTTCTGAGGTTTTTGAGGGTTTTGTAACACCCACTTAGTGACAGAGATACTATAGCTTGGAGAGAGAGATTTGAACTCCTTCAAAGAGAATATTTTAAACTCTCGTTTTTCTTACTCTATTCTATCTATTATGCATTCAATTAGATTTTGAATCGTTTCTCATACTATGTCTGAGTAATTTCATTGGTAGATTTAGGGTTCTTCAAATGATTGAATGAATTGTTAGACTTGATAAGATTGTTAGGGTAATCTATTAATTCTTCATCTAAGTTGTTTATAACCTTAGTTTCACGTTTAATCACCTTGAATCTTGATCTTAGAAAAATTATGAGACATGAGAGTGTAATCGATTTTTGGAGCTGAACTTCGATGAGCTAAATATTTATTCGCAGCGAGAGTTGGTTTAAGGTTTTAGTGAATTAATCAAACCTAAATTTATTGCTTATCAGAAATAATTGAATTTGCAACGAGAGTTGGAATTCTAAGATTTATACATTAGATAGTTTCTGCAGCGAGAGTTCATTGACTATTGTTTTGAGTTTGAGTTCGAGAGTGAATCTTAGTTAAACCTCCGAATAATCTATCATGTATGCACACTACAAAAAATATGAGTATTGGTAGCAGTTCGCGGCAGCATGAATTCACCAACTGCTACTAAAACTACTAAAATCTGATTCTAACTTTTTCGTAGCCTTAAATCAATCATAGGAAAAAAAAATCATTAAGCTGGAACATAAAATAAGGGAAAATCGCATTAAAAACATTTAAAATGACACATATTGATATTTTAAACCTTGAAGTTTTTCGACTAGCATTTTAAACCGTCAAAGTGATATTTGTATCACAAAAGATCTTCAACATATCTTCTCCTTTTAACACTATCTCTATTGCATAACATGTAAAATTGGTTTAAGGTGATTCAGCTTCCCTGTTTAGAAATGTAATAAACTAGTTTTGTTTAATGTAAGCCGAGTCCACATGAAAAAACGTTCAAAATTCACCATGTCGTAGCTATATATCATTGGAGACTTAATGAAGCATGAGCAAATAGATTCAAAGCCGACAAAACAGACTCATATCAAAACACCTAAGCCAACGTCTCCAATCTGCTCAAGCGAAAACATAAAATTTTGGTCGGTTTCTACGCCCACCCTTACGAACTACTAAAGATATAGACAAGAAAGCCAATCAAAAGTGTCAAACCATGTGTGAGTTACCTTATTCCCAATCCCAACTGAATTGTCATGCACAAAACAAAAAGACAAAGCTCTGTCTTATTTCATCACCATCACCTAGGGTTGGGCATCATTACTCGTTACTCGTCTTAAATTCGCTACTTGACTCATATCCGCCTTGAAAATTCAAGTATTCGGTGTTGTCAAGGCAAGTAACAAGTCGGCAATTTTTATTAGTTGCAAGACCAAGTCAAGTATCATTATTATTTTTAGTACTTGACTCGTTACTTGCTTCGTTACTTGCCATATTCTTTGTTATTTGCTACATGATCTATTAAATACTTATTTATA
This sequence comes from Sinapis alba, assembly GCA_012274485.2. Taxonomy (NCBI): domain Eukaryota; kingdom Viridiplantae; phylum Streptophyta; class Magnoliopsida; order Brassicales; family Brassicaceae; genus Sinapis; species Sinapis alba. The sequence continues at coordinate 43,384 of MU107072.1, read as the reverse complement.
TTTATCTTTTGTTTTACTTGCATTTAAGACTGAATACAAATACTCATTATTTTCTTATAATTATTACTTATTTTGTATCCGTCTTGATTTTTAACTACTCGTCGTTATCTAGTCAAGTATTAAATAGTAACAAGTATTAAAAGTTTAGCTATTAACTTATTGTTTACCTGTTACTTGCTTAGTAAACAGATTTTATTATCGTGAAAATTATACAATGTTTATATATCAAAATATTTATTTATTTTTTATTTGTCTTCCTTATAATATAAATAATATTTTATTTTAAATAATTCGTATGTTATTTTAAGTAAAATAAACAAAACAAACTTTCATATATATATTTCTTATAAAATATTTTTTATTAAATAATTTTAAAAAACTCAAAAAAACTCGTTTTTGATCAAGTACTCGAAATAATAAGTACTCGTTTTTAACAAAGCAAATACAAGTCAAAAATTTTAATACTTGTATAAGGCAAGTAACAAATACACACAAAATAGCGAGCGAGTAATCACCTTGCGCCCAGCACTACCATCACCCGACATTTAGAGAGAAGAAAGAAGCCTATATAATACTCAGTTAAAATTATACAAATACAACAAAAAACCATCAAATATCAACTGCCACTTCCATATACACAGAAAAGGATGTTCATAGTTTTCAGAATCCCAGGATGAGACTTGCGTGGCCTTAAAAAAACAAAATTTATGAAATGCAAGAAAGAGACAAGAGACCCCAGAGTTGAGAACTATGAAGTGTGATTAAGCTCTGCTCTGCTTTTACTTTTCTTCATCTTTGCCTTAACCCTCGACTTTGTCATCAGTGTCTCTACTGTGTTTATGAAGTTTCCCACAGCCATCACTACCAGAAGAATGCCACAAACGATCACCTGAAATATGACACAATTGACAAAGTTCTCAACATTTATGTTCATCGTCTGTTGCCAAAAGAGTAAAAAACTATACCTGCCATTCAGCAACAACTCCGGTCAATGCTGCCCTTAGCAACAGCAGTCCAACGTATGCTTGAAACCCCTGAATTTTGCCAAACATATAAACGTGTTAAGCCCAATAGGCAAAATAACCTCAAGATCCCTGGCATAAACTGCACGAAGTTTCTTTTGGGTTGGTGTGCACAGAGCAGATATGTTCGGTTGTTAAAGCCAAATATCATGAAAACTAGTTAACTTGTGAAATGTCTAGAATACATTTAAGGACAATATGGTAGTTAACGGCAATGATGGCACCCAGTAGAGGAAATGAGAAGTATGTAGATGTTTTAGCATAAACTTGATTGGTACAGATATAGCAATACGCTTACCTGTAAAATGAAGAGTATAGGACATAACAGCCATAGCTGTCCATCAACTCCAGCCGTTTCTCCCCATACAACATCCATCCTCTTAGCCTGAAGAATATTCTCAACAAACATTAGAGCTATTTTCCAAAAGCAGATAAACATTTTGGACTGAGGAAAAGTGCAGTTATAAGACACCTTTCCCAGTGCTATGCGAGTGTATAATCTTTGGCGTTGGTATCTATTTTGCAGAAGCATGGCAACGCCTTGCATCATAGCCCATTGCAGGAAGAGATGAACTCCTCTCTGTAGACGATTGAATTCAATCCTAACATTTACTTTACCTGCACTTAAAAATAACTCCAAGCATTACCTGTTTCTGGACACAGTTTGGTTGACCTTTGATTTCCCATGTGAGGCTGACAAGGGCCATCCCCATGGCACAATAGTGATGATATAGCCACCTGAAAAAACATATCAGGTTCAGAGTTTAAGTCACCCTCAACCCATGAGACTATCTTGATAAGCCAAACAAAACACATGAGTATAAATAAAGAGATTCTCTAGGTAATAACATATTAAATCCCCCACCCAAAGAGGATTCCATCGAAGCTAAAACTCCCTCTTTTTACGCATGAAATATAGGGAGCTATAGTTTCTACTAAACAAAACAATTTAAGCTAGCGTTTCACCAACAAATGTCTATGCTTGTATACCAAATAAAAGAGGCCCTTTAGAATTAGAGGAGAATATCAAGTATCAACATGTTCACCAAGGCACATGATGAGACAAACAATACACTGTATTTCAAACTGATAATCCTGTTATTTACGCTAACTATGATATCCCTGATTCAACAATAGATTCAGTGCATCCTGAGGAGCTACCAATAAACAGAACCCGACAGTTATGAATAATTCTTATAAAGGTCAACATAGCCATCTTAAATGACATTCAAAATGGATATCTGCAAACTACAAAGAAGGAACGAACCAAATTAGAACCATCTTGGAGAAATAAATAAGATAAGCCTTAGAATAATGAGATGAATTAGCAGCAGCACCATACATAAGATATAAGCAAGGTAGGGAGGACGCACCAAAAAACAGAACGAACTTAGGAGCAACACATGTGTATAGTGAATATAGAACCTAAGGGCCACATGTTGCATGAAACATTCTTACAAACAAAATATTCTACACTTATAGTTATTTTCTATGACTTCCATTGAACTACACGTGTGATTGGTAAGCATAGGACATAAGTTCAACATATAGCATATGACACATCACCCTGAGATACTACACATTACCGTCTCCAAAACTGAAAAGTATGTTACATGCCTTCGCTAACGAAAGTAAATAGGTCTTAAGATCAACATTAGCACGATGCAAAGAGCACTCAAAATTTAAAGAACCCAACAACAAAGACCAAATAGAAACTGAAGAGACCATAATTGACTGAGCATAAGAGTACCATGGACGAATATCGCTCCCGTTGGCTCTTAATACGTTCTCTCGCATAGCCAACCCAGCATAGAGGAACAACAGCCAAGCCTGGTCCAAAAAAAAACGAAGGAAAAAAAAAATTTAAACATAATCAAGAACCCAAATCAGTTTAAAAAAAAAACTTTATATTATTATTACCTCGTAGAGCTGAACAGGAAACGCAGGCAAGCATCCATCCCAGTAATAAGATCTGAGAATCATAAGTGCTGCAGGGAAGAAAAGAAAGAGAAGAGCAGTCTTGTCCTGCTCAATAGAAACAAGAGTAAGCAAGACATGGTTGAACACTAAAACCACATGCAAAACACTAACTCTGTAGCTATTGTATTCTTCTTTGACTTTGAGCTGGATTTCTTTACGCGAGGCTCGAACGTTCACAGGCCCCAAAAACATTCTAACAAAGCGTCCTGTTTCAACCAATTGACAGTTAAGTCATGAACCGAAAGCCAAATCAAAGTTAGAGACTTTGAAACCTTGGGGTTTGGATGGGAGAAAGGAAGAGAGATCTCCATCAGCGAGCATGCATCTAGCACGATGCAGATCCTCTTCAAGCTGTGAAAAGGAAACAAGAAAATAATAAGTTTCAGGAGTCGACAGGGAAGAGAGAGGGTGATTTAGAAGAATGCCTTCTCGACGAGCTTAGGATCGAGACTCTTGTCGGAGGCGAGAGTGGAGTGGAGACGGCGGACGGATGCGTCAACGGAAGAGGCTTTCTGACGGAGGGTAAGCTCTTGATGGGAAGAAGAAGAGATGAAGGAAGCGGCGGAGTCATGGAGCTCCTTAACTTCCTCCACGATTCGTTTAACTTCTTCTTCAACTTCCATGGATGTTGATGCTAAGATGAGATCGGATTACGTCTCCGAAGAAGCCCAAACGAGGTAACAGGATTTGGAGAGAAGGTGACAAAGTGACAAAGTGAATTAAATTCGATTGGAGAGGTGTTCTTCTTCTTCTCGAGAAAATGTTTGATTATTTTTCCTTTTTCTTTTTTCCTTTTTGCATTTGACTGTGATGAGGAGGAACACGAAAATAGCCTCAAATCATACACGCTTGCTCACACCCACACCTTTTCTTTGTTTTTTTTTTCAATATCCTAGATTTAGTTTTATTTTTGGGAAATTGCATTGTATAACCTTCAAACAAATTATAATTCAATACATAACCAAAAACCCTACTTCATCGATACAACAATCTTCTTATATATAATATTGCCATATTGCCCTTACATATCACCGGTGAAACCTGCAAAATAAAATTATTAATAATAACATTAAAAAGTAACTTGTGGCCTCTTGAAAGTCACATATTACTTCAGAAAGTGAAAGTCCTCTTCCCAAATTCGTTTTAGAATTGATTTCTTCTTACGAAAAGAACAACCAATTGTGGTAAAGAGGAAGCAACGATGAAGGCGTAAACGGTGAGTATATACACCAACTGTTTCATTTCTTTTCTTCTTTCTATTAACTCATTGATGCTCACAATCAGGTTTTTGCTTTCATCCTCTATTTTTGTTTTTGAATCTTGCAAATGAGATTGAGATTATCGCATCAAAGTTAGATCTATGATGCTTTACATATCCAGTGGTGAAGAATAACGAAGTTGGGTCGGTAAAAGGGCCTCCATCGGAAAAAGAGAGAAGATGACGACGATCTATATGGCGGTGAAGAATAATGACAGTGAGCCAAGTAAATGCGTATCATCATGTCTAAAAAGAAGAATTGAAGAAGATGAACTCGCTGTTTATACTATATACGGTGAAATGAATAGTATAGTATATATTTTTTTAGTGTAGCTATTGATGTAAAGATACCATACTATTTGAGACATATTTCTATACTATTCTTTAAAAATATAATAATATGTCTTGTTTTCAAATTTGATAGTTCTCTTCTTTGTCATTTTGTGATTGATTGTAATATGAAATTCATTTTTTGAGTAGCTAGGGTTTAGAGTTCGGTAATTAGAGATTGGGGTTGGCGTGGAGTTTTTGTATTTAGGGGTTAAGATTGTTATTGGAGCCCTATACTATTTTGGCTATATGTAATAGAATACTATTCAATGAATGTAGAATAAAATGTGATTTTATAGTGAATAAGCATGTAGTAGGAATGTGTTTATTTACATCTTTAAAGATGAGAGTAAATATGAGTAAACATGTATTGGTTTACCATACTATTTAGACTGTATGGAATAGAACATATGCAACTTTTCAAACCAAGTAAATGTGCTTTTATGCGTTTAATATCAGAAAACAATTTATAGATTGTATTTGGGTTTATAGTTTCCTGACTAGGGTTTAGATTTAGTAAGTAAGGGTTTAGATATATTTATTAGCGGTTGTCGTTGGTTTTATATGTATAGTTCCCAGAAAAGGATTGGGTGATGTACTATGTCACCGAGATAAAATAGTATATGCGCAACCGAGATAGAATAGTATAGTATTTACTGGTTGTGGGAGGGTTTAATATGTAGGTGTTAGAGATCATGTTAAGGTTCTATACTATTTCAACGATATGGAATAAAATACGCGCAACCATTGAACCAAGAGAATGTGCCTTCCTGGCTGATACATTTTTAAAAATATATAGTTAAAATAGTTATAGATTATATTTGGGTTTATAGTTTCCAAATTAGGGTTTAGATTTACTAATTAGGAGTTTGAGTGTAGTATTTAGCTGATGTGGAAAGGTCTAATCTTTAGGAGTTAGATGTCAAGTTGGTGTCTTATACTACTTCGTCAGAATAGAATAACACACTCGCAAACTTTCAAACCACAAGAGTGTAAATCGTATATGGTTAATATGTATGTAACGTAGCTTCATTATATTTCCTCAGATGTAAACAATTTGTTGTAAATATTAATCATACATCACTTCATCTACACCATTTAACTAGTTCTTGGTGTTCTATTACCATCCATATATTTATTGCAAAGAGTACAGTTTATGCGATTACTTGTGCGGTTAGTAATGCATGTGACGTGGTCTTACCTTTTTTCTTTACCGATTACTTGTCTGATCTAAGGCTAAAACCGGATGAAATGAGGAACAAATGTTAGTTTCTTAATTATGTCAAAATCATTGACATGCACTTAATTATCAACACAAATTTAGCTATCTCGCAAATAAGCCCTTTATTTTTTATGTATGTATTACTACAGTCTCTATCTATTTTTATTAAATATTATAACACTAAACACATAAATTTTAAAATAAGAAAAGTTAATAGATTATTATCCAAATATATTCCAATCACTAATAAACAAACTACATAGATAACTAAAAAAAAACTGAATAAAATTGTTTTTATATTAAAATTCAAAAATAAAAAATTGAAAAACGAAATATCTTCTTTATTTCCATTCTTTTATTATTAATTTTCTTTTTAGTTAATATTATTTTTCATTTTTTGGTCAAACTATTTTAATTATAGAAAAATAGGACCAAATGATGCAAGTGATGTTGAATGGCAAATTTGGATCCTGATATATAACGTTGCTTAATTGAATTGCAAGTGATCTCTAATTCCATCGTAAAGACGACATCTGTTCAATTTTAACTCTTAAGTATTACTTTTGTTATTGTTTGAGTACTAAATCATATATAATTTATCATCTATTTTTATTAAAAACGTGTGTGTTGTGTTACAGATATTAAAAATAATAAAGTATGACTATAAATGCATTATATTTTTTATAATTTATCATTAATTAATAAAAAGGATAATTCTCTTAAATAGTCATTTTTAAGTTTTTGTCACAAAAATAACTCTAAAAAAATAAAATGACCAAAATAGCTTCTTTTTTTTTAATTTTTATTTTATTTTGAAATTTGAAATCATATCCCCAAACCCACCTCTTAACTTTAAACCATAAAGTCTAAATTAGTTAACCCTAAGGGTATAAGTGCATGTAAATAAAAAATTTAGCTTCTAAAAAAAATTATTTTGGTCATTTTCCTCCTTAAAACTATTTTTGTGAAGAACAAACTAAAATAGGTCATCTAAGGGAATTTTTCTAATAAAAAGGGCAATTCTCTTAAATAACATTTTTTAAGTTTTTGTCACAAAAATAGCCCTCGAAAAATAAAATGATCAATATAGCCTCTTTTTTTGAAATTTTCAATTTTTTTTATTTATTTTTTTGAAATTTGAAACCCTATCCTCAAACACACCCCTTTACTCTAAACTCTAAAGTCTAAATTAGTTAGGGAAAATTGCCAAAATCAACCTAAAACTTGAATTCAAATGCAAAAGTGTACCCAAACATCAAACAAATGCAAAAGTAACCTAAAAGTGTAGTGAAATTACAACAGCCCCCTTATGACCAAAAAAAAACTATATGCGTTTTTACCTTTATAGCCTATTTAAGTCTTCTGTCTTTTTAAGTCTTATGTGATTTTGTAAGTCTTCTGAGAAGACTTACATGCAAGTCTTCTCGCTTAGTAAATTTTAAAAATAATTTATAAATTATATAAAAAATATTTTTATGGAGGAAAAATCTAAATCATGTAATAATAAACATTTGTAAATGATATAAATTAAAATCTAGTAAAATTGAATTGTTCTCAACATAGATGAGTGAATGTATCATCTTTTGATATTCTTTGGTCTAGGGTTTGGAAACATATGTCATAGTATTGTATGTATCTTTAGGGTTAGATTTTGGAAGCCTAACCAATTTTTTTGAAAAATCATTTTTTACATATATTTGTTTAGTTTTGTGTATATTAAATAGTTTTG